>JAVTVY010020468.1:0-81200 GCA_036873755.1 Hanleya hanleyi
AATGATAATCTCACCTCAGATGTGCTGTCATGTCCTAGAACAATTTGTTGACTGCTGATAGGTCCCCAGTCCTCCAAACTCAACACAAATGTTACTTCAGCCACAGCTTTGGGTTTACTGTTAATTAATCAGCAAATGTATTGATTAATTTTGAACAAAAATACTTTCTCACGGATGGAAATAAGGGTCAGTGATCAGCAATAACTGATCAAATTTGGACACTAACCAATCAAAATACCAGGAGGATAACATGGACAAAGTAATTTGCAGATCAAATTCAAAGCTTCTAATAATAATCACTGATGAAATTATTTTCCCTAATTTCCAACCCTGTAATGCTAACGGATTTTGTAAAGGCAAAAAAAAAAAAAAAAAAAAATTAAAAACATTGAAAATAAGATCTGTGATATTCTTCATTAATGTAAATAACATTTTTATATCTGACTCGAAACCAAGAGATTGTATATACATTGTAACACAATCTGTGTGAAGTTTTGCAACAGGCTCTTTGATGGCCTTGAAACGTTGAGATGGCCTTGAAATGTTCAGATAGAAAGACAAAATGAGTAATGAAGTCATCTCGTGAGAGCTGAAATCTGAAATGTTCAATGATCATAAGCTCAGTATGGGAATGATCAGACTCAAATGGACACCTTCATGTAGCTTATTTAATTGAGCAATCGTCAGAATTCCCACGTGAAACCCATCTATTATTTATGCTTGAGACCAGACTAACGGATTCTGGGATAAAGAGGGTTAATATAATGAGAAATAGAATATTGGAATCAGGGTCATTGTCTGTATTTACAGGGTTGTCGATTTACTCAGGTGTCAGTTTGGACAGGCGTCACTGTGCCTGGCTTTTTCTTGCAGGAAGTTATAACATATTACCATATTTCTTCTAATTATTCGAACAGCATTTTTAGACAGAAAAAACAAGCGTTCTGAGAACCCCAACATCTCGCCTTGCGGGGTCATCCGCCGAAGGTGCAGCAGTATTGAAAGCATACATGTAGAGCAAACAATAAGGTCTGGAATAGGTGATGTGGTACAGACAATAATGTTTGGAATAGATTATCTGGTACAGACAATAACATCAGTCCCATGTGGGATTACTGGCATATAAGTTAATCCCATGTAGGATGGATAGGTCAGTGCCGTCGGATTACTGGTGCATAGAGCAGTCCAGTGTGAGATTACTGCTGGATAGGTCAGTCCCATTGTGAGATTACTGCTGGATAGGCCAGTCCTGTGTAGGATTACTGCTGGATGGATCAGTCCTGTGTGTTATTACTGATGGATAGACCAGTCCCCTGTGAGATTACTGCTGGATAGTCCAGTCCCAAGTGGGATTACTGCTGGATAGGCCAGTCCTGTTTGGGATTACTGCTGGATAGATGTCTCGTATGGGATTAATGCTGGATAGGACAGTCCCGTGTGGGATTGCTGCTGTATAGGCAGTCCAGTGTGGGATTACTGCTGCATACGGCAATCCTGTGTGGGATTACGGCTGGGGAGGCCAGTCCCATGTTGGATTACTGCTGGATAGGCTAAACCTGTGTGGGATAAAAGCGGGATAGGTTAGTCCCATGTAGGATTATGGCTGGATAGGTCAGTGCCATGTGGGATTACTGCTGCATATTGCAGTCCAGTGTCATGTTACTTCTGGATAGGTCAGTCCCGTGTGAGATTACTGCTGCATAGGCCAGTCCCATGTGGAATTACTGCTGGATAGGCCAGTCTCATGTGGGAGTGGGATTACTGCTGGATAGGCCAGTCCGGTCTGGGATTACTGCTGGACAGGTCAGTCCCGTGTGGCATTACTGCTGGATAGGCCAGTGCCATTTGGGATTACTGCTGGATAGACCAGTCTGGTCTGGGATTACTGCTGGATAGTTGAGTTCCATATGGGATTACTGCTGGATAGGTCAGTCCCAAGTGGCATTACTGGTGGATAGGCCAGTGCCATTTGGGAATACTGCTGGATAGATCAGTCCCGTGTGAGATTACTGCGGGAGAGCTGTGACCTAGGAAAGCATGAAACATGTCCACCAAGTTTTATAATCATCCCACGAAAGGTTCAACAAACTTTCCATGTACAGATCTACATGTAAATTTTTGCCCAACAAAAACCTTATCAATGGAAACGTACAAAGTCTAAACTGCAATAATTAGGACAAAAATTCATATTTAATGTCATATTTGTTAAATAGCACATGCACAGCCTCGAATCACATTGAACTTGGGTAGCAAGTGTCAAACTCATCCAATGAAAGCTGACAGCTTCAGAAAACTTTCCATGTACAGGTGTACATGTATATACATGTACATTATTATTGGCAGATTACTTAGACAAAACCCTCAAAATTTGAACAAAAATTAATATTTCATCTCCTAAATAGCACAGGGACATCCTATAATCATAAGAAACCTGTGTACCAAGTTTCATAATCATTCAATGACAGCTGACGACTGCAGCAAACTGTGATGTACAGATGTACATGTGCACTTCAGCTAAACGCAAAACTCAATCATTTGCCATAATTGGAGAAAAATTTATATTTCATCTCCTAAATAGCACAGGTACATCTTCTAATCATAACATGTGTACCAAGTTTTGTAATCATCCAATGAGAGCTGACAACTGCAGCAAACTTACCAGGTACATGTACATGTATACACATAGAGGCCTACATGTACAATTCACCTGAACAGAAAACTCATTCATTTGCCATAATTTGGTGAAAAATTAATATTTCTTCTCAAAAATAGGACAGGTATATCCTCTAATCATAAGAAACATGTGTCCAAGTTTCATAATCATCCAATGACAGCTGACAACTGCAACAAACTTTCTAAGTACAGATGTACATGTGCACTTCAGCTAAACGCAAAACTATCATAGGGATTTAATTAACATTGGAGTACCCCAGGGGTAGTACCCCCAGGTGGCATACCCACCCCCCAGATTTTTTTGATTTTTTTTATATTATTTCTAATTTTTCTAGATTTTTGTTTGAATTTGCTAAACCAAAATCATTTCCAGGCAGGGGACACCGACACCGACAACCGACACCGAAGACGACATCCTCTTTCCCCCCTCACAATATCTCCCCTTTACTTCGTAAGGCGAGATAAAAACCATCTTTATGTCAAATGAGGCTAATTTCTGGGCATGGATGTGTTATTCATCCCAAGAATTGAAAAGATGCTAGCAGATTTTCTCTTTGCAGATGCCTGAAGTTAACTTCAGCGGTCAGAATAATTAGAAGAAATAAGGTATTCATGTTGCGAGAAGTTAAACTGGAGTTTGTGGACTCACCCATCAGTTGACAAGACTGCTATTCTATCACTGTACACCTGCCTCCAGCCTGATGACCCACTGCTCTCTTGCTGTATAACACAGACATAATATATATGTAATAAAATGAAACCTGTGTATACAGACCATTCTTGGGACCAGAAAGGTGTCGGTCATGAAAGTTTACTGGTTTATCAAGGTTCAAAATACTTCACATTGAAAGGTTCTTCCAAATGGTCCCCACACCCCATAATTTTATGACGCTAAGTTGTTGTAAGAGGTTATATTTGACATTTAATATCGGTTTACTGTTTCTGGGAATGGTCTAAGCATTAAAAAAACTGTCAGACTTGAAATCCTGCATTACCATGCCTATTTGGAAACGACGAAGGCCATGACCTGCTGACACGATATTGGAGTCTAATTAAGATCGTTCATAGTAAGCACTCATAGCAAATTTTCTAGTCAACATTTCCATTGTAACATCAACAACATCACAAAGCTGAAACGTAATGTCTTTGTTGACGTCATGATAATGTCATCATACTCAATTGTTGTGCAATGCAAGTCACAATAGAACATCCGACATAACCGACTAGTCAATATTATATACAATTCTACTGTAATACCTTTTTCACCCCATCTGTTTTATGGTGTTAAAACTTCAATTTCATTTTTCATTTTTGTCAGTTTTCATAGAAAAAAATATCAACTTGTTTACACTGCTTCTCTGTATATATTCATGCGAAATGCACCGTGGGTATTTGGTAGAACCTTTAAGTATTAGGACCATGTATAATGTCGATATTTAGAGGTTAGTTAGTTTACCCAGTTGTCAGTATTCACAGGTTCCACTGTACGAAGAATTCAACACAAGTACAAGTTATAATATAAGATATCAATTTGAGTATGGTAGGAATTCCTCACTGTGTATGTACCCAGAGGGATCACATGTGGATCACAGTAAACTGATGATCCAGCGAGATACAGTGAAACCTGTGTAAACTGACCATGCTTGGGACCAGATTATAGTGTCAGTTTTGAAAGGGTTTTGGTTTCTTGAGGTTCAAAATAGTTTAAATCGCTATTCCCAGATTTTACTGTACATATATATCGATATTCTGATTCAACTGATAATTCTCTTGAGTTGGATGAATGTGGCATGTGAGGAGGGTGTGTTGTGAGTGTTTGAAGAAATAAAACCGCTACACAGCAAAGTACATGTATGTACCCCAATCTTCGAGTGCTTCTCTGGGCTGTATTCAAATAATAAATTTGAGGACATTTTCACAAATATTTGGAAAACTCTTTTATTATATTTTTGCTGAAACCCCCTTAATATAAAAATTACATGTACCACAATTCTTGATTTCTCTGCAGCCTGGATGTGAGCCAGCGGTAACCTGGCAGCTCCTAAAAGCACATCTTTAGAGAGTTGTCTGTCCCTGTTCCATACCTCTACCAATAATGGGACCCTGGTGATATTGAATTAAAAGTGAAATACATCAATACATTGAAGATTTAAATATATATTAATAGGCCTGTCGAGAGAAAATTGAATAAAATCCCGTTCAAAAAATTACCCGTAATCACAATAACAAACTATGTGATAAGTATGAAAAATTTTGTATAAAAATGTTGTTGGAATGATATAGAAGCTAATAAAGGTTATACCAAATGACTCTATACTACTTTGCATTAAAACATACCCAGTCATGCCAGTAGTGTTCCAAACAACAAATTAGTATTTTTTTCTCAAATAATGTCGTCGAAGTGGGTTTTAGGACACGAATAGCACACATGTGGGGGAAAACGTACTGAAGCCGTGACCTCTGATGCATGACATCACAACCTGATTACGATTGCGCCCTAAACATCATAGTCTATGACGTCGGGCGTTGTTACGAAAGATTCACCCAACTGTGGGAGTTCTAGCGTGATGTCGCTGACATTTTGACGTCACAACAGGCATTTGAGTGAGATCGTAATCAGGTTGTGACGTCACAGGTCAAGCGGTCACAGCTTTCACCGTTTTGAAAGGGGCATGAAATTGTCGCACTTTACTGCTGCTATTTTCAACCTTGGGCAGTTTGAAAACATACAATAATGTGAAACATGCCTATATAATCACCTCTACAACAATTTAGCACAAAAAAGTAGCAGATTTTGAGACCATTTTGTATAACCTTTAAGGTAGCCCTAGGCCTTAGAGAGGTACATGTATCTGTAGCAATAATTCCTTGAATATCTGAAGTTAACGTTGAACTTGAAGGTCCATAAAGTGCTTTCAGAAATATCAAGAAGAACCACAAAAAGTGTATCAGACTTGTATCAAAATTTGTTGTGGGTGATAAAAAGAGTTGACCTGGCACTAAAAAAAATAATGCAGCTGTGACTGTGAAGGTAGAAATTAATTTTATCCAGGCCTTATGGTGTACTACATTTCTGTATTTACCTCAAAAATGTCTCCTGGAGTTGCTGCGCTGTACAGGCAAAGTCAAAGGCACAGAAAGACTGAGGGAGGAGGACCTCCATACCTCTCCGGGCCTCTACAGGCGGGTGGGTCAGGATTGGGGCGGCACTCCCAAAAAATGGGTACACATATCTGAAACAAGAAATACATGTATTGTATCACAACATACAGATGTGTACATTCCTCTTGAATTGCTTCAGGTCAAACGAAATGATGTCAGAGGGCAGTATAATGATCATTGTTTTAGAACTGAGTTTTAAAAGAAAAAAAAAATCGGGAAGGTTCTCTTACAAACTATTAAGCATATCAACTGAACTGAATTGATTTCATGCATGAAAAATGCCGACTTACATGGAGAGGCAAAGAAATGCTAACTTCTAAAGTATCCTCTTGGTCGCTTTTTTAAACATGAGGCAGCAGAGGTGCTACAACCCCTCAGTCCCTTAACAGTCCAGCCCAAGCAACGTCTCGTGGCATGGTATATACATACCAAATTTGAAAGAATCTGATGAAACGACCGTTTTCAAGTAATTGCTCAGAAAGAAATATAGCATTTTACCACCAGATAGGGCCACCTATTGGCGAAAGTGGTCGAAATGCAAATCTCAAAGAGAATGCTGTATTGCTCTCATATTGTTCATCATTTTCATAGAACAGCTATCATTTATCAGGGGGGAAGACACATTTTATTGTTGATGTAATACAATTTATTATTGTATATGTAATACAAATTACTTTCATTACGAAGTTGGATATATGCATTTCATGCACACCTAATACATCTTGAAGTTTCATACATGTATTCAGACGATATAGCAAGTAAACATTGGCTTTTATATTTAGTGTATCATTCAAAAATAAGCCTCTGTATACTATAAACATAGGTCTATAAGGTTCACTGCGGATAGAGGTACAAATAAATACTAAACTACTATTTATAAGTGTTCCCAAGATGTGGAAATTTCTCAAATTACAACTGAAGCATAATTAAAGCCAACTGAGTATGATAATTCACAAGCAGAAACAGTTGTGGAGATTTAAATTGTAGATATAAACTTGCACTACATGTACATTTTTCAGTACATTATACAACTCAATTCCCTATGTGGTTATCTCCCCTGTCCACTACATGTTCCTGCAGTGGTGCATGTAATATGTAGATTTATGATATCAGGTAGAATGCTTGCAACATTCCATGATTATTTTGAATGTACAATGGAAAGAAAACATTTCCGAAATACAGGGAAATTATTATGTGAATGATTTGACAACCAATAGATTTAAGAAACATACCACAAGAAGGCCCATAATAAATAATGTTGGAATTAAACCATGAAACAGATGGACAGAAAAATGGATGGACAGACAGACAGACAGACGAGGACCTGATCAATGAAACATACAAAAGGCACATCTACAGACTACATTCTATATTGGACAGAAGTTTCGTCAAACTGCCATCAAGATATGGGAGTCCGGGAAAGAGAGGACGGAGAGACGGACGGATGGACAAACGGGGTGACAACAATAATCAGGCTGAGGGGTAAATGTTGACTCCTGTCCCTTTGCAAGGAGGATTATACAAATGGATTTGGAACAACCCTAACATTTGAATCCCATGAGAGATAAGGTTAACAGAATGAGGTCATGAGTGTTTCCACACACGAGACCTGCTCTGACCTGAGAAATATGTTCATGGTGTTGGTGGTGTCTATGTCTGACACACTGCGCAGGTCGATGGAGAAGCTGAAGTGGTGAGACTGGGGAGGAATAGCGATGTGGTGCTGTGTGGTGCTCTCCGTGTCTGTAACTGCTACTGGAACACCTATACATGTAAAGACCGCATAAATTATTGACAAAAAAAAAAAGAAGAGTTCATGGGTCGAGAGTTTATCCAGAGTTGCTTGCTGATTTGAGTGACATCCACTGATGAATAATCGTACAGGATTTACTCTGACCATTGGACATCTTCTGAGCACATGCCTAGCTCTTGATGATACCTCAATCAGCGCATAAACGTAAAGGTCCCATATATGATCAACAGTTCGGCATATATGAAGAATAGGGCAGCTGTAATTTTAATTACAAAACTGATATTCAACAGATATTTTTGTACAATATCTAAAGTGTGTAGTATTCTGTCAATCTTTTCCCAACAGAGATGCTTGTTCTTAATACTGTCGTACAATGTCGTACAACTTGTTTTGGCGAGATTATTTATCGCATTTTAAATGAGCAAAAGCTGATAAGGTACCCAGAATCTTAGCGGCACAAATCGTAATGCTGCTCAACCATCTCAACATACCTGCTTTGGTTTGCTGCGTGTGAACATGTGGCGCTTTTGAGACTTGTGTGTCAAACTTCTTTGGCAATCGCTCTTCCTTTTTGTCTGTAAGAAATGGTTGGTACAGTACTCAACATACATAAAAAAAACATATCTTCATGCTTTATTAATACAACATCACATTCCATCAAATTCTGTTGGAGTCATTAAAATGCCACTAATTATTTAGGTTAAAACCCCATTATTCGCATACATATTAATGGGTATAATTCTCAATAAATCCATGAAAAAAACATTAAAAACTGTTAATCCCAAGCCATTAATGTGTCATTCAAATGTCACGGTGATTGTCAGAATTAATGGTCAATAAAATTACAACAAATTAATAGAATAAAAAAGACCACACAGACCAGCTTTACTTCCATCACAACATTAATGGCCCTTAATAAATTAATGTCTCTTAAAGGCATCAAGAATTTCCTCATTAATAAATTGCAACAAAACTTAATGGTCATTTTAATGGGTTTTTCATGATTAATGTCCTTCTTGACATTTTAATGGGGTTTCAATGACACATACATGCAGTATTATATATGGTTAGTTAAGTGTCCAAGAGGAATAATTCATCCCGACTGTTAAGCTTTGTCTATGACAAGGGGATGGGTTATCCATAGAGACTTCTGTAGACGTAGATTGGATAGAAAGACAAGAGAACAATGTGGAAGCATACCAAACTACATGTGTACATAAGGTAATCCCTCTAATAATTCAATCCCCCTATCAAAATTCAATCACCCCCAATGTTGGGGTACATAAGTCAATGGCGATTCTAATAAATTTGATCACCCTCTGAAATCATTGAAATAATGGATTATATGCATGATTTTGAACCATTTTGTCAACTTCCTGTTCTACTAAATTTGATCACCCCCTGATTTTATGGCAGGAAATTTCACTTCCTGTGATTTAATTATTCCAGAGATTACCGTACATGAAATTTATTTATGATGCCTTTTTCACTCTGCACAGTGAAGCCATTCTCAATGCAGATTTTGTCAGGCAAAACAAAAGTCTGTATGGTAACTTATCTAAAACACCCTTAAATTTTGCAACTCGACAAACCTTTGTTTTTGTCTATCTCATGTAAACTGCTCAAATTGTCTTCTGTCTTGTCATCCTCGAAATCATCCGAATAATTGGCAGCATCAGGTGGCTTTGATCGAATGGGACTGGGTCTACTTGGACTTTTGCTTTCTGCTGTCTTTGACTTGCCTTTTGGACTAGAGATGGGGCTTTGCTTTGGAGAATGACTCTGATCAGGAGACTGCTGTAACCTAGCCATCTGTGTTTGTGGAGTCTCCTTCACAGGACTACCAGGGCCCAATGTCTGAAAATGGAAAATAGTGCAACCTAATTTGGTTTGACAATTAAAAAAAGATAGTGCCACGGCACTGTAGCTCATCTGGCTGTAACTGGAGAAAGTAGCTGTGAGAAATTTTTACTGAAGAACTGCAATAGATGAGTTTCTAACTTGTGTTGTCCCCCCTGAACACTAAATGATCCATGCAGTAATTTCCTGATATTTCATGATAAAGTTTCATGAGAAATTCAAGATGCAGTCATACTGGATTTTAGAAATAGACCAAAAAAGGTATTTTGCACAACTGGACCACAATTTGACAAAGATCCATGCAGTAATTTCCTGAGAATTCACGATAACAAAATTTCATAGGGAAATTCAAGATGGCCACCTGGTGGCCATATTAGATTTCGAATCGGACCAGAAAAGGTATCTTGCACAACTAGACCCCAAGGGGAACCTGTGTATCAAATTTGAGAAAGATCAATGCAGTAGATCCTAAGAAATCGCGATAATAAAGTTTCATGTGGAAATCCAAGATGGCCGCCTGGTGGCCATATTGGATTTTCGAATCAAATCACAAAGGTATGTTGCACAACTAGACCCCAAGGGGAACCTGTGTACCAAATTTGAGAAAGATCCATGCAGTAATTCCTGAGAAATCACGATAAAGTTTCATAGGGAAATCCAAGATGGTCGCCTGGTGGCCTTATTGGATTTTCGAATCAGAGCAGAAAAGGTATCTTGCACAACTAGACCCCAAGGGGAACCTGTGTACCAAATTTGAGAAAGATCCATGCAGTAGTTCCTGAGAAATCGTGATAATGTTTCATGGGGAAATCCAAGATGGCCACCTGGTGGTCATATTGGATTTCGAATCAGACTGAAAAAGGTATCTTGTACAACTATACTCCAAGGGGAACCTGTGTACCAAATTTGAGAAAGATCCATGCAGTACTTCCTGATAAATCACGATAACAATGTTTCATGGAGAAATCCAAGATGGCCACCTGGTGGCCATATTGGATTTTCGAATCGAAGCAAAAAAGGTATCTTGCACAACTAGACCCCAAGGGGAACCTGTGTACCAAATTTGAGAAAGATCCATGCAGCAGTTCCTGAGAAATTGCGATAACAATGTTTCATCGGGAAATCCAAGATGGCCGCCTGGTGGCCACATTGGATTTTTGAATCAGACCACAAAAGGTATCTTGCAGAACTAGACCCCAAGGGGAACCTGTGTACCAAATTTGAGAAAGATCCATACAGTAGTTCATGAGAAATCGCGATCAAGTTTAATGGGGAAATCCAAGATGGCCACCTGGTGGCCATATTGGATATTCAAATTGGACTAAAGTACACATGTTGTACAACCAGATCCAAAGGAGAACTGGTGTACCAAATTTGAGAATTCTGGTGTACTCATTGGGGGGAACATGCATGCCAAGTTTCAGTTTAATCGGCCAAGCGGTTTCAGAGAAGAAGATGTTTACGGACGACGGACAATCAGGCCATGACATTAGCTCATCGAGCCTTCAGCCCAGATGAGCTAAAAATTAGTAAAAATACTTTTAGGAGGAAAGAATCTAATAAGTTTATCAGAATATTTGTAGATAAATAAACAAATTGCTTATGGATAACAACTTCCAACTTCTAAATGCCACTTAAGGAAACCAAAAGAATATTTGTATTTTAGATGTAATACATGAGCTCTCATGAAATTGATTAGAAGAAATTACATTCAATACATCAATGTTTTTGAATTTAAAAGTGAAACCTGTGAATACACTTGAGTAAACTGACCAACATCAAAATACTGACATTATCCAAGGTCCCAATCTTGGAGCCAGGTGACGTCACGCGCAGAGCGCACAAAATAATCCGAATGTTCTGATTGGCTCAAATTTAATAATGGCGGCGACTGTGTCCTGTCGATTTGCAGCCTTTTTCGCGTCTTTCAGTGTTTTTATTTCAGTTGGAAAAAATCGCAAAAAATCACCGTTATGGTTTTTGGACACTGGGGGCATTACTCTTCCGCATGGAATATACTTTGACCATATGTTTTCTATTCCTTTAAAGTTAAGGTATTTTGAACCTTGATAAACCAGAGCCCTGTCAAAACCGACACTATATAATATGGTTCCAAGCATGGTCAGTTTACACAGGTTTCACTGAAGATATAACTTTCCCAGGCTCAATAGCATTATGTACTATGTTCAATAAACAGAGCTGTTGAAAAAAATTAGGGCAATCCCGCTCTCTAAAATGAAGGTAAAAAAGGTCATTTTTGCTCAACAAATCAGTTAACATAATGAATTCAGCAAAATACTCTTGAGGCGCACACAGACATCAAATGGTTCTAAAAAAATAAATTGTCATCTACCTAATTTGCATAATAATAGGCTTTTTTTTTGACAACACTGACTGGTTCTTCAAATGGCAAATAAATTTTAGGACATGGAACAATATATAGATTGATGAGCCTGAAGTTTTGAAGCATTGGTTAAGAAGGAATCAAAAGTTAGTGAGCAAAAACGATCGTTTTTACCTTCATTTTAGAGAGCAAGATCGCCCTAACCTGATGAATACCAACCATATCCT
Source organism: Hanleya hanleyi (assembly GCA_036873755.1). Lineage (NCBI taxonomy): Eukaryota > Metazoa > Mollusca > Polyplacophora > Lepidopleurida > Hanleyidae > Hanleya > Hanleya hanleyi. The sequence goes on from JAVTVY010020468.1 coordinate 12,020, forward strand.
CCTTTCTCAACACAACAGACACCCCCACTACAGGTGCCTGGTCACTGGCGATGGGAGGTATTTGTTGTTTTAATCTGTTTGGGGGAATTAACTGAAATTACAACAGCACAACCAAAATAAGATAATATGAGAAAGATTGGCTATAAGCATATCACATGAGTTACAGAGATAAAACAATTTGTGCAATCTAAGGGGAGATAATTACGGTAATTCCCCTAATAATTCGATCACAGGAAGTGCAGCAAAAATGACATATATATGGAAATCTTCTTTGTGGCACAAGCTACAATGTGTCACATTTTGTCTTTATATGACTTTTCTTCAGTTTGATAGAACAATGGTAATGTTACTTTTCCTCTGTGTTTGAATAAAAGGGTTGAAAAGTGAACTTCCTGTGATTGAATTATTAGCGGAATTACCGTACTATGGTATTTATTTCTTGGAATTTAAATCATTTTTAACCACATTTATAGTCATCTCTTTCAAACCAAAATCAATTATCAGAAGTCGATGCTAGCTCAACCCATAACCCTCAAACTTGATGATGTTTTATCCCTCTTGATCCCACAATATATTGTGCATCCATGACGACTTAATGACAGGAGGAAATCGAATGAAAACAATCAAACTACCATGTCACCTGACATTGCTCATGTTAATTGCTCACAAAATGAAAGTCCTGTATGTAAACCGAAACACATTTTAAGATGTACTTTATGAATGTCATGTTACATTAGTGATGTCAGATTGTCATTTATATGGATGCACAAATTAAAAGAAGATTAAAAGAAGGATATGTAATCTGGGTTGGGGGTTAAAGAAAGTTTGTGTTATTATTCAGAGTTATAATGTTTCACCCTGGTCTATACTTAGTAGTAAAACCACTTTTCGAACTCTTCTTTGTGACAGCGATAAAGAATGAGGGGTGTGACTCTTGGCTATTTAATATGAATCGCTGCCATCGATGAAATTTTAATTTCACTTTCATAGCGGTGAAATGCTGGGAATGGACAGGAGTGGATGATCCCCATAAACCAGAGACATGGATTTAACGCGTATCTGTAATTAGTGAGAGGGACCTAAAATCTCTGTCGGGTATTGACTCACCTGGAAAGAGCCCTCTATTGATACAGGTTTCATATAAATCTCTGTACTTCCTTTCTTCAGCAGGGACAACAGTGGTACCTCACAGTTACCTAAAGACTGGTCACCACAGCAAAGATGGAACTATAATAATAAAATAAATACATTTAAAAATGTCTCCTGTCAATGAACATGAATAGGCTACTCATCAAGAAAACTTTTCTTTGCCACATTAATCTTCTCAAATGTTAAAATCAGGGACTAGTTCACATATGTGAATTCTCCCCGTCTCCACACCATTAGTAATTAGTAAGGTGTCTGACTGCGGATGACAGGGCAATGGGGTCAAAATAATAGGTGTACAGCTGTCCTGGACAGGTAGATTTTGTATGTGACAGACTGAAAACAAAACTACCTGTCTCTTGTGACAGGTGGAATATTTATCATAAACAACATTATTTCCTCTAATAATTCGATCACCCCATTAGAATTCAATCATGCCCAATTTTGTGGACCAAATTCAGACAGTTCTTTTTAATAACTTTGATCACCCTCTAAAATCATTAAAATGACTAAGAAATAATGGATTATTTGCTTTAAACCATTTTGTCAACTTCCTGTTCTGATAAATTTGATCACCCCCAGATTTTTGGTGTGGAAAATTTCACTTCCTGTGATTGAATTATTGAAGGAATTACTGTAAGGATTTAAAAAAAAAATCATTCTCTCCGATGTCCCAGGTAGAAATATGTAAGGGGGGGAAGGGTTAGAAAGAGTAGAGAATCTGACTTCCAATGATGAGAGAACAGATTGCTGGACAGACTTCACAGGTGGGTAACAAGATGTGTAAAGCAGAAAACTGAGGGACATGGATCCCTGGCCGAGGGATGAGGTTGTCTTATACATGTACTTCATGATTGGTGAATCAAGGGAGAATATCATACATTTATGTTTCTGCTGATTAGGCTAGAGTTACATGCAATGTCAGAAATTTTGACAGTAGTGTGTTTACTCAAGGGCCATTCATTCAGTACGAATGCAAAAAATTCTGATTTTCTGGCCCCCCCTCAACCCCATTGTACGCAGAACGCAAGCGAACTCTCCCTCCCTCCTGAGTATGTATGTCGCAGAGTTACCCCTCCCCCTTCAACCTCAGAAAATTAAAGTCAACTACCAGGCTTCGTTCGTGTCACAGGCCCGCAAAACAAGAGTTTTGGGGGGTGTGGGCGGTGGTATTAGGGTGAAGTGTCGAAATATGGGGTCTCCATATATAACCCCATGCTTTATATAAATCAACATCAAGGTGTGAAACGGACTTGGGTGAATCGAGAAATAAACGGTTTACCGCCAAACAAAATACATCAGCATATTCCACAAGTATCACTTTATATATTCCCGTCGTCAAATTAGTAAATTTGTGCAATTTTTTACCTTTGCCGGGCGATTCAAAATCCAACGTTAGTGTCCATTCATCTAGGAACAGTTAGATTATGGCGGGCTTCGTTCTCAATTCTGATTGGTCAGTCGAGACACACCTCCGGCAAAAGAGGTCACGCATTGAACAGCTGTCTCGACTGACCAATCAGAATTGAGAACGAAGCCCGCCATAATCTAACTGTTCCTAGATGAATGGACACTAACGTTGGATTTTGAATCGCCCGGCAAAGGTAAAAAATTGCACAAATTTACTAATTTGACGACGGGAATATATAAAGTGATACTTGTAGAATATGCTGATGTATTTTGTTTGGCGGTAAACCGTTTATTTCTCGATTCACCCGAAGTCCGTTTCACATCTTTATGTTGATTTATATAAAGCATGGGGTTATATATAGAGACCCCATATTTCGACACTTCACCCTAATACCACTGCCCACACCCCCCAAAACTCTTGTTTTGCGGGCCTGTGGTTCGTGTATGCACATACTTTCGTTAACAACATCAACATCATGATCAACAACAAACTTTCCCATAATTTGTCCTAGGCTTACCGGTAACGTAATGACCGGTTATTTATCTCTAATTATTTGAAGACCTTTCTGGGTGATGTATAAGTATGTATAAGAGAATACGGAATAATTATTTCCCCATCTCATTAAAACTTTGAAAACAACTAGAGCCTATGGGCTTTAATGAGATCTGGTAGCTGGGTTATTGGGGGATAAGTTTGTAATGAAATGAACGCACAATTATATATTTAATTTCAAGTTAGGCACAGGTGGCACCAGGCACGAATGTATGTGGCTAAAACGCAATCACAAGTTACATCCTGTGACAAGGTATATGAAGGGCCGTTCGCGCCATAAACGCATCCTTTAAATGTTTTAACTTCTTAAACGTTTGAAGATTGTAAAGCTTTAAAAAGTTTAAACGTTGAACCAACCAATCAGATGTTATGAACTGACATTTTCCTGTTAAAAAGCAAACGTTTCCAGTTGTAAATTCGCGACTTCAGACGTTTCCTGTCAAAAGAAAAATTCGGTCTTTTAAAGGTTTCCGGTTAAAAGGATAACGTTTCCGGTTGTGATCGTCCAATCAGATTTTTTATTTGGGCCGCGTGTATTCCAACATCTACACCAACACGTGCAAATCTCCACTGGCAAACGTTTCCGGTATGTAGTGTATTTTAACCAATGAAAATCGTTCTTACAAATTAGGTTTTGGAGAATATCTTTGGCACCGGGACAATTTGCGCAGGACATGATGCACGGTGGGCATGAGGAATACAATATGCGCAAATATTTGTAAGGGTTATTTTGATTGGTTCAAACAGACTACATAGCGGAAACGTTTTGCCAGTGGACACGTGTTGATGTTGAGGTTTGAATTTACGCGGCAGCAATAAAAAAATCTGACTGGACGATCACAACCGGTAACGATTTCCATTAAACCGTAAATGCCTAAAAGTCTTGAATATTACTACTGGAAACGTTTGCCTTTTGACAGGAAACGTCTAAAGTATTGGACGTTACAACAGCAAACGTTTGCTTTTGGACAGGAAAGGTCTTCCAAATGTCAATTCATGACATCTGATTGGTTGGTGCAAGTTAAACGTTTAAATTTATTAAACGTTTGGATTAATGGCGTGAACGGCCCTTCTAAAAGGTACCAACATAATGAAGTTGAAAATACCAAAGAAGGACAGTCCTAGGATAAAAGTAACTCCGAAAATGGAGCCGAAATATAATAGCTGAATTTTGCTCTTTATCTTGATACACAATTCCTGCAATACGTCAGTTCGGGATTCCAGATGAACACCATGACCACCATGTTAATTTAACCAGCATAAAGAAAGCAATATGATACCTTCTTTAACATGGTATTGTTGGTGTTGTGTTGAAACTGCAAACTGACCTGTTGAGAATTCGATGGAAAAAGGGGCCAGTGGAATGAAGTCTAGGCCTAAATACCCACAGGGGATTAAGGTCAGTTTGTACAGAACATACATGTACCTAAGGGTAAATAAGAGAGATTATACCTATGGGTAAATAGAGATTGATTTAGTGTTATGAGTGAGAAGGGCTGGACATCAAGGTTGCTGATGGTTAGGCCTTTTATTTTTTATTTGTTGGTTCACGGATTTGAGTGATGAAAAAACCAAGTCGACAGGAGGGGGAAAAAAAACAACAAAAAAAACAAAAAAAAACACACTGTCACACACACACAAAATTACACTCATAGTGTAATAACTTTGATACAGCCGAATACAGTTGTAACACTATGGGTGTACATGTAGAATAGCATGTAGAAGCCACAGAAAAAAAATATATGCACTTTGTGGTGTGTTCAATGAAAGGACATTGATGTCTTCAAAGTGGTTTGACAAGACGAGACTCCTCTGGTTTTGCTGTCTTTTTTCAACATCCTCTCAAAAGAAAACTTTTGATGACCAGAGTTTGTGAAGTTGTATTTAGTACTGACCAGAGTTTCTGAACTTGTAAATAATTATTGGTCCAAGGGTCATAATTGGTGGCATGTTGTTGTATCTGCAACTTACCTTGCTGCAAGATATCTGTATTTACTGAGAGCTAAAAAGTACTCAGTACTTTTCCTATTGACTAATTGTACAAAAGTTTCGAACATTTTATTTATAAAAATGGACGTCCTTTCGGCTGTGAAAAATACATACAAGATTCGGCATCAACAACATGCTACCACTCATGGCACCCATCACGAAATATAGGCCCCCTATATTGGGGTTACGAAAAGCGAATGTATGAAGATCGTGACCTTTCATTCGGGAGGGCATCTCTTCTCTTCGCCATATCCATCATAATGGAACAGCTCGCCTGGGTCTGGCGTCCTTGTCAGATAGGATAACTTGAAGGAATTTACTCCGGAACGAGTGCAACACTGACATCGGGGTAGACAGGTCACATTCAGAGACGGCACCATCTTCATGTTTTGACGACTTCACGGAGGAAACCGTGTCAGCCGATGTAATACATTTACAGACGATGTCCCCAACAGTATCGCTGCTGCTCGTTACATTGCTGAAAAGATCTAGTCTTGACTTCCGCCCCTTTCTTTACGACGACACATATGTAAAAACCGCCATCCCGCCATTTTGTGACAGCGCGCCACAACAACTTTGCAGAATTATCTCCCTTGAAAGGTCCAAAATGGATGCGCGATGTCTACAGATACCTCGTGTCTAAAGTTTCACTCTTCGACAGTATATATATTTGTATACCTCAGCCTTTCCACTGAGTCATCCTGTTGAGAATTGTGATTTTTTTTTATCAGAGGATATAAAAATAAGGTCAGTAGCAAATTTGTACGTCGGCAGAAATAAAAAAGGACAAAATCGTGATTTATTTTTTTTCCACTTTTCGGAAAAAGTGAGTCGGCGGATCCGTGAACCAACAAATAAAAAACGAAAGGCCTTATGTCACAAATTAGGATAAGACAAGACATGTATTACACTTTCTAGATATCCCACAGGTTGACTGGTGGAGTACAAGATAGGAAAAGATTATAAGATATGTTACAGCTTGCTCTTGTGAGAAAAGCAAACAGTGGCCTGCAAAGGTGATAATGAGACAATGGTGGCCAGGTTGGCTGCTATGGTAGAGCATCTCTCACATATACACCTAACCAGCTAAACTGTATAATTTTCTCAGCAGAGTCCAAGCTTTGGTAAAGCGACGATACCAGTCTGCCATACTTTAGAGCGTATTAATCTCATATTTTTTGGGAAAACAATGAACAGAGTAATATTTAATGCAGATAAGGGATCAAATATATGCCAAGTGACTATTAGTGACTAAATATAGACATACAAATGCCTTTCAACCACTAAGGATCCCCAAAACTCATCTCTGTGGAACTACTTTCATGCAGCGTAAGGCTATCCCGTGAGTCGGTTTGCACTTTTGTCCATTTCCCTACAGCATTCTAAAGAGCCTCTGGCTAAATTATGCCAGATCTCAAAAATATGAATGTTCTTGCAGATGTAATATATTGTCTGGAATATTTCTGTACATGTACTTGAACACTGGCACGTTTTGGCTCGCGGAGTGAACTGAAGTTGCGATTGGGGGGGGGGGGGGGGGGGGACGAAGAATTTGGTTAAATGTCACACTCAAGTCACTCATATGGTGACGGCCAGTTTGGTTGGTGCAGGAAGCTGAAGTACCCGGAGAGAACCACTGCCAGTTGGCAAGTAACTGTCAAAGAAGACCGTTGGGGTGATGGTGATAAATATGTTTATTTATAAAGATTAATTATTTCCCCATCTCAGTAAAACTTTGACAAAGAAAATACGAACGTTCTAGCAGATGTAATATATTATTGTCTGGAATATTTCTGTACTTGAACACTGAGAGAGGAAAAACAGGTCAACTGCATTACATATAACACATGATGGGAGAGTTTGGAGTCAATTTTCAAGCCCCTCCCCTCCCCCATGTCACATATGCAATGTACACAAAAAGCCACTCAATTCCGAATCCCCTTATGTACTAAATGGAGAACCCCTTACCTGTATTCCAGGCTGGCTTGCGAAGAATATCCGCAGGTGTTCGACAGAGCTACGAATTCTCACAGAGGCCCTTTCTGCTGGGAAGGTCGGGTTGAGTAGGTCACTAAAGGACTCATTTGTAACGTCATTACCGAATAAGGAATAGTAGAAGAAATAACCATTCGCATTGGCCGGCAATGACATGGTAGTGGGAATCAGCTGTCAATGGAAAAACAAAATGAGAAAATTAAAATGTCAAGATTTGCAAGTTATATCAGGGATCAATTTGAATAAAATTGAAGGTGAAAGCCTGTGTTACATGTAAAAATCATCCATATACAGTACCCTCAGACGAAACAGTGATTAGCTCGTAGAAATTTGTGTTAGTTCACTGTATATGTAAAACTGTGAATCGACATGTTCAAAACAACAGAACAATGCAGGATTGCTTGTCTCCCAGTCTGGGTCTGGCCAATATATCAATTCAATGATAAGGGAGGTAAGCATTGCAGTTTTTCGAGGCACGGTTTTCCTGTCTATAAAATTTTGTTCCATAATTCAACCCAAACAATTTCTACAAAATAATCATTGCACAACATCATGTGATTGGCGATATTTCAATCCTTTGCTATTCACCTCGTAACAACAGGCTGCTGTATCATTACCATGACAGAACATTACAAATAGCGTTCATTTGCAGGTGATTTAACACAGCCCTGATTCAATGGAGTTTCTGAATTTGTTCTCTGTGCTCCAGTGTTTATTCGTGTTGTAAAACTACCAGAAGACAAAAAAATGCAGGTTATCAGTCTCTCATGTCTGTAATGCAGGTTATCAGCCTCTCATGTCTGTAATGCAGGTTATCAGCCTCTCATGTCTGTAATGCAGGTTATCAGTCTCTCATGTCTGTAATGCAGGTTATCAGCCTCTCATGTCTGTAATGCAGGTTATCAGCCTCTCATGTCTGTAATGCAGGTTATCAGCCTCTCATGTCTGTAATGCAGGTTATCAGCCTCATGTCTGTAATGCAGGTTATCAGCCTCTCATGTCTGTAATGCAGGTTATCAGCCTCTCATGTCTGTAATGCAGGTTATCAGCCTCTCATGCCTGTAATGCAGGTTATCAGCCTCTCATGTCTGTAAAATTTTTGAGAGCTGTTGATCACTCTCCTAGAATTTGCACTGCGAGAGTTATTGCTGTAATGTGAAAGTGATCCACCCTTGAACATGTACCATGAATACTTTCCATTCCTTTTTTCCATTTTTCAATAACTCTCGTGGGGGGGGGGGGGGTCGTTAGGTTACTGATGGGGAAGGAGAAGGATCACTTCCCTTAAAAACGAGAAACTGGGTTTTTAGCATGGAGGATGAACAAGATATCCCAATAAAGAACTCCACTGCATCACACTGGCTAATGATGAGTACCTGTGAAAGATTTGCTGCGTAGGCTATCGTTACTGAGACAACAAACTGCTCTGTACATTTCTTAGGATGACCTATTTGGTAGTACCCTTCAACTTCATTGAGAACTGGCTTAAGGTACTTTATATCCTGAGCACTTCCAGTCTGGCTTTCATCGAGAACTGAAAAAAAAAAAAAATAATAACAACAAAGACACGTAATTATTATTTTAAAATTTCATTCATCGCATCAACTTTTAATCATAGTATGGATTGTTCTCTTTGGTGAACTCTTATTTCTCGGGGCTGATTACATCTTTATTATTACAAGGTCCCAGTGAAGTAATTACACTGACAATAGGAAGGTTGCAATACACATCATAAGGCAGCCATGTTGGGGTTATTCAAAGGGGTTATCTTTTGATTGGTCCTTGCTAATCTGGATAAAAGAGGCCCAAACAAAACATACCCCCTGTGGATAACCCCAACACGGCCACCCTATGACACCTATTGCAAACATGGTTGAACTATCTTAACTTACTGGGTCGTGGTGGCGCCTCTTTGGCCTTGAAGCTGGGTTGTTCATCACTGGCCTTATCTTCATCCAAATACAGACCCAGTCTGATCTCTGGTTTCACCTTATTGTATTTAGTGTGAAGTAAAGGGTACCATTTACTGGTCTGAGGAAATAAAAATTGGGCAATGATAAAGACAAAGATAAAGACAAAGATAAACAACGTTCAGCATAGCTCTTTCAAAAGAAATTGAAATCTCCTTCTTTTATAAGAAATTGAAATCTCATTATTTCAAAAGAAACTGAAATCTCATTGTTTCAAAAGAAAATGAAATCTATATATAGGAGAAATGTTCAGGTTTAAATTGCCCCATCCATCAGCCAGCCACTACAAAGTTTCCGAGTCAATAATCAGTCACAAGAACTTTTCTCAAATCAAAAGCATCTACAATTCCAACTGAGAGAAGTACTTCAAAAATAAATTGTGTGAATGTATAGTTTTGAGAATAAAGGGTTTTTTTCTGTTTTGACAGCGGAAACATGGATATGGAGAAAGATCCTGACCTTCTCACTTATACACATTCCACAGAATTACAAACATACATGATGAAGGACCATCGACCCTCTCACTTACACACATTCCACAGAATTACAAACATACATGATGAAGGACCACTGACCCGCTCACTATACACACATTTCACAGAATCACAAACATACATATGATAAAGGTCCGCTGACCCTCTCACACACATCCACAGAATCACAAACATACATATATGATAAAGGACCACCAACCCTCTCACTTACACACATTCCACTGAATCACAAACCAACATATGATCAAGGTTCAGTGACCCTCTGAGTCTCACTTACACACATTTCACAGAATCACAAATCTACATATGATGATGGACCACGAACCCTCTCACTTACACACATTCCATAGAATCACAAACATACATATGATCAAGGTCCAGTGACCCTCTCACTTACACACATTTCACAGAATCACAAGCCTACATTTGATGATGGACCACGAACCCTCTCACTTACACACATTCCACAGAATCACAAACCTACATAATATGATGATGGACCACTGACCCTCTCACTTACACACATTTCACAGAATCACAAACCTACATATATAATGAAGGACCACTGACCCTCTCACTTACACACATTTCACAGAATCACAAACCTACATATATGATGAAGGACCACTGACCCTCTTACTTACAAACATTCCAGAAAATCACAAACCTACATATGATAAAGGACCACCGACCCTCTCCCTTACAGACATTCCACAGAATCACAAACATACATACCAGTATGATAAAGGATCACCAACCCTCTCACTTAAACACATTCCACAGAATCACAAACATACATGAAGCACCACTGATCTCCCGGCTTATACACATTCCATAGAATAACAAACATACATGATGAAGGACCACCGATATGATAAAGGACCACCGACCCTCTCACTTATACACATTCCACAGAATCACAAACATACATATGATAAAGGACCACCGACCCTCTCACTTATACACATTCCACAGAATCACAAACATACATATGATAAAGGACCACTGACCCTCTCACTTACACATTCCACAGAATCACAAACATACATATTGATAAAGGACCACCGACCCTCTCACTTACACACATTCCACAGAATCACAAACATACATATGATAAAGGACCACCCACCCTCTCACTTACACACATGCCACAGAATCACAAACCTACATATGATAAAGGACCACCGACCCTCTCACTTACACACATGCCACAGAATCACAAACCTACATGATAAAGGACCGCTGACCCTCTCACTTATACACATTCCACAGAATCACAAACATACATGATGAAGGACCACCGACCCTCTCACTTACACATTCTGCAGAATCACCAACATACATGATGAAAGACCACCGACCCTCTCACTTATCCACATTCTGCAGATTCAAAAAGATACATGATATTTTAGGCTCGCAAGATTACTACCTGCTTAGTTTGGGCTGATCTCAGATCTAACACAACATAGCCTATGGCTTCTTTCATGGTACTCTGAGGGTCACACGCATAACACTGCACTTTGATAGACGTCCTCTGTAGCCTGTGCTGTTGAAGACCTTTACGATCCAACTCCCAGGCAAGTTCCTGGGTGAAGTCTGGGCTTTCAACATGATCCACAGGGTCTGATGCCAGCAGTTCTCCATCAAAACGGGCCTCAGCAATAATCTTGTGTTTCGGTCTTTTAGGAAATCTTCGACCTGTTGACGAGAAATTAATATCTTAATCATGAATTTTTTCCCCATGAGTATTGTTCCAGACTAGGAAATAATTAAAAAAAAAAGATGATGAGAATCTACAATGTGATTCATACATGCAATATTCATTGCCAGTTTCAGTCTACTCACAATATATCTCGAGGGAAATTAACTGTTCAGTATTGCCCTTAATTTTTTTCAGCCCTTAATGAAATCTCATGTCTTGACCCCGAAAATTGTCACAAAATACATTTTTCCTATTTAGATTTCATCATACATGTACATGTAGATATGGTATCATTAGAGCTACAACTCAACCAATCAATGAAATTATATCTGGGCATTGGTGTACATGATAGCCTGTCTACCTGTCTGCGACAGGTTTTGTGAAAGAGACAGGTAGAGCAATAAAGTATCTGTCTCCAGTGACAGGTAGCCAATAATATTTTTTTGATGTTCAAAATATATCTTTGACAAAATTCATTCAAACAGCTGCTATTTAGTGCAGGAAAACAAGGTATTATTTCATTGGTAGCTTGCAACATGTAGTTTTGTCATTAATCCTGAATTAAAATACTTGACAATTTCAGCGATCGCATGTTCAGGTATTTCTTGAAGGTGACAGGTAAACTTTTTGGTCACATGTCTTATTTGAAAGGTAAATTATTTTGAATATCATTTTGTCCACATCAGAAACATGCGACGCCTCAGAGGTTTTTTTTCTTTCAACTTATCCATTCCCAAATTCCAATGGAGCATACAATGTACATGTAAAATTTAGGTGTTGCCTGTTGGTTCACAAATATAGTCCATGCAAAACACTAAATGTGATAGGTGACCTATCACAGCCCAGAGTGAGATCATTATAAAAATTTATCGTCAATGACAAAACTACATGTAGACTGGTGGTCTCCCCTGTAACTTACATGAATACAGTATCAAATTTTATTGACCATATCCATGTCTGAAGACTGATTTTGTATAACCAATGAGTTATTGGAATTATCACCAATGTCTGTCCCAGCAACAACATCCTCCAGGGTTTGTCATGTCAAAATCGCATACACAACAACAATTTTGTGGGATCGAAGGTTCTATTCGAGAATGGAAAGTTTCAGATTAATCCATAGACATTCCCCATGCATGTTACTGGGGGTGACTTTGGACATGTTAGAACATGAGGGTGAGACTCACGAAACCCCTCGGCTTGCCACTTCCCCCAAGCAATTGAGAAATATGCTGAGAATGTGCAACATATTATGGCTATACTAATCATCGAGAATTGTCCTTTTTAGAGAATATCATCAATTCTGCAGATAGAATAGCTACATTCAAGAATATATATCACAAAATCCTATCTAGATTAATACACAAAAAAGGGTCATAACTCTATGAAATAAGGGCCGAGACGAATAATTTTTTGTAGGCTTGTAGAATGTAAGCAGATAAGTTTTCAAAATTTGGTAGCTGTATTGAGCACAGTTATTCAGATATAACTGGTTACATTCAAGCACATCCAAGATTATTTATCCACGGATCTGCAGATTTAACTTGTACATTCAACTACAGATCACAAAATCAGAGATTATTACATCCGAAAGGGGCATAACTCCATAAAATATGGGCCGAGACAACAATTTTTTTTTGTAGGCATCTACACTACAGCTGGATTGAAAAGTTTCCTCAAAATCTGGTAGCTGTAACAAACACAGTTAACACTGGTTACATTCAAGCATTTGAATATTCGATCCAAGTTCTTTTGGGATCCATCTCCGCCACTCACAAAACGATAGTGCTCAGCGAGCTTGACAGATCTTCGACTGGTAATTCATACAGCAATGATCGCAGCATCATGGTATTTACGCAAAGAGAGAACAATTATCTCCCTTGATGGCTTGACTAGAAAAAGCCTGGAGAGACAGAGGAAGTAACAAAAGCTCATGTTTTTCTGGTTTGTTTCCATTAAAAAAAGTCATTTTGCGTTTTGCTAGTATCAATTCAAAATGGAGAGCAGTTCTTTCATTTTCTATCGCAAATTGCGATGTGCTACTGCCACCATTTTCAAGTCCATATCACCACCCAGCTGCACGGACACACAGATGGATGCACAGTTGCTCTAAGTTGCTCTAAGAAGCTTCAAGTTTTGTCAATAATGCATCGCTTTGGTATGGAACATTGCTACATTTTGAGACATTTCCATTATATCGCACTGTGACGCTACGCAAAAATCAGATTAACATTTCCATTACAATGTACTGTGACATTATGCAACAATTGGATAAACATTTCCATTACATCATACTGAGACATTACGCAACAATCGGATTAACATTTCCAGTAGTCAGCATAGTACTGTGACGCTTATGCAACAATTGGATTTCCATTAGGTCTATTATGCCGCTATGCTATATTGTACTGCGACATTCTAGATCGCATCGATTGATATTTTTCTACTGTTTAGATGCGCTAAAATTGTCAGTTACACCACCAAGTTGCTCTCGTGAAAAAACGCATGTGTGTGAACCTGCTCTTCAGTCAGGTGAATGGCGTGAATATGCTGTACTTCTGGGATTACGATGTGGCTTATTGGTAGTTCAATCATGAACGGCGCTCGCATGGGCTTACTCCGTTCAACTCAGCCCAATAGGGAACAATGGAGCAGTTTCCCCACAGATTTTATCGGGGCGCTGAGGACTCGATTTTCTCGGATTTTCTCGGAGTTCGTCCCGCTTTTAGCTCTGCGGTGGCTAGATAAACATCTTACAAATATTCTACGACACTAACTTCAGAAAATCTTTGCGAAATAAAGACAAATCTTACCTTAGACGACCAACATCCATGAAATCCAAACGACGATAGACTGTGCGCGTGCAAGAAACGTTCCAATTTTACGCGCGGTTACAGGTTCTTAAAAAGCGATATCGTGCACGGAAACGGACTGAATTGAATCTGCCCAAAAGAATTAGATTCCAGTGGACAAGAAACCGCGATGGAAATATAGATCGAAATATATATATAAGTTCTCTTCCCACTCTCTCACAAAAAAAAGTAGTGGCGTTAATGAGCAAACGCTGCATTGACAGATTTAACAACATTATATCATTTAAACTTTTATTCACATACTGAATTGTACACATTTTCATATATTAAGGAGGGAAATGTTCTGGAATCAGAGCAAGTGATATTTTATTTGAGCTCAATTCGTAGAATTTGCTTTTATTTCCATCGCGGTTTCTTGTTCCTGGAATGCATGCTTTTGAGTGGATTCAATTCAGCCCGTTTCCGTGCACGATACCACTTTTTGAAAACATGTAACCGAGGGTGAATTTGGAACGTTTTCTCGCGCGCGCAGTCTACCGTCATTTGGATTTCACTGATGTTGGTCGTCTGAGGTAAGATTTGTCTTTATTTCGCAAAGATTTTCTGAAGTTAGTGACGTAGAATATTTGTAAGATGTTTATCTAGCCACAGCAGAGCTAAAAGCGGGAGGAACTCCAAGAAAATCCGAGTCCACAGCGCCCCGATAAAATCTGTGGGGAAACTGCTCCATTGTTCCCTATTGGGCTGAGTTGAACGGAGTAAGCCCATGCGAGCGACGTTCATGATTGAACTAGCTTATTGGCAGATTTTTCGAGCTGTCAAAATTGCATATTACAGGAAGGACGATTTATAGGTAACACACAGACAAAAAAAAAAAAACAACAATAACAAAACCATATACATGTAGTATAATTTGTGTATGGTAGCAGGCCGGTTTTTGTCAGTCTGTCCGCCATGTGTCAAAACGTGATCAAGCTTGCACAAAAACTGAATCCAAAAATTGAGTCTCAAAAACAGGGATGTGTGCAACATTGGACACCAACCATACCTTCTAGAACTGAAACAACAACTAAGAATCTGTCTTTTTCCACCATCCTCAACATTCAGTTCGAATTTACGTATGATTTTAGTATCAGAACGATCGCGAGCGATCAAACATCACTTTTGAAAACAGCCGCCATACTTGTTTCTGTATCAAACCCGGAAGTGACGGACAGCTGGGCTGATGTAATGACGTCATGAAATGATTAACTAATAGTTAAAACAACAGGAAAATAAAGGTGTAAAGAAAGTGGCATGTGCGCTAATAGGAGTAGTTTATTCCATGTATCCTCCTGTCCTGTTCGAGTAAATATTTAAGCCGTTGTTAACAAAAACATACGACACCACCTGGAAACGGGAAATTCCGACCTGCGCAAACTGACATACCGGTTCACTCATTTCCGGCAAATAATTATTTCGACTTCTAATATAATTCTCGAAAAAAGACAACTAGTGGCCAGATACATGACTTTTCGAGGTTTTTCAATATCGTACTTAGTGGAGTGGTTTAAATGTAGTCGATATATTTCGGGAATAAACTCACTTTACTTGATTTTAGACACACGCGTAGTGATATGCTAATGCCGATTGTTCACAGATACAGTTCCCGTGTCTGATAATTTGCGGAAAAAAGATCAACCGCATTGTAGATGGATAAATTTCGCTTTCTGTGGACGAAAACGTCTCCGTAATTCGACAGAATTGTGCCAGATGACAACCTGGAGTGTTACTAGACTGAATTTCAACCCACATAGGTGGTTAAATAACGGTGCGGTGTGGGAAAACAATGTCCCCCACCACTGGAAGGTCCACTTTGAAAGTCGGCTGATCGGAGAGGTCTCACTCAGTTGAAGATCGCTCTGAGCTGGCATTCATGGTGATTTGTTTGTAGAGGTCGGACGGAAATTTATATTTGCATCCTCCATGAGCAATTTACAGAAACGTGAACGTGAGAGCCGAAGTGACGACCAGACACGGAGGATTTCTAAAAGCAGCGCCAGAAGCATGCATAGCTCAAGCAGACAGCCCAATACGGGCAATTCGGGAGTCCTCATGGTGGGACCAAACTTTCGAGTTGGCAAAAAAATTGGCTGTGGGAACTTTGGTGAATTGAGGCTTGGTAAGTGGCCTTGGGTGGCAGTCAAATTGCATAATCTTATGTATGGATTTTCTTGTCTATGATACTTCGCAAGGTATACTTTCATATAGTGACACACCCAAGTACACATCGACAAATCACAAATTATGACATGAATGACAGTTGCTCACCCTACCTCTCATAATGGGCTCAGAAGAAATGATATAAAACTGGACATACGCTGAAGTGTTTGTGTTTGAATGTTTAATTTCTTTTTTTTTGCGAAGAATTTTAGGTTGACTGATCGAAGCAAAACATATTTTCTATTCTGTTTAGCTGGTGAATGCCATGGTTAAATAATGTAAAGAACAGAATGAATGAACAGACTTTAGTTAGATTAGCACGGGAAGCCTTATTCTCCTGTATATCACCCCATTCACCTGACTTATGTAACTGAAGGAACCGAATACAAGGCCAGTCTATTGCACAATGTGGGGGCTCTTTCTCATAAAGCTAGTGGGTCTGTTTAGTGAAGGGGTGAAGAGTTGAATTGGAGGGTTCAGTGAAGCAATAGTGTTGAAATAATTGATTAAGGGCCTCGGCTCCTCAGACAGCTTGTCGTGGGGTTCCCGGGGATTGACCTAGGGTGTCTCGTGCACACTCCAGGTCATGGTAAGAATAGGCCTCGGCTCCTCAGAGAGCTTGTCATAAGAGGCGACTGACTGGGGCACGTTAAATCATATTCACTCACTCACTCACTCAACTAGGTTTTGACATCAGCCCGACAGTGCAGAATCTATATTTTACTAAGAAATGCACCCTACAGGCTCAGATCCTTCCATTCATGAAAAGTACTATAGATGTTTCAAGTCCCACCCCTTAATTCTAATGAGGCACAGTCATGAGTAAGCATGGACCGTTTTACCAGAGCGCACTGTGGGAAGGATATCTGATGTGGGCATTTTTGAAAAGTACGGTCTGTCATTTGTGTGATTGACATGTATGATTTACCTTTCACAACACCTGTGACTGTGGATTTTCCATTGCATTTTGTCAGTTATGGCATTGTATTGTCCAGGATATTTAGTTGCAATGTAACTCTAGGCAGCTCTCCTGGATGGATTCTGACTGATCAAGGTACCGCAAAACTCAAACTCGTGACTGTCTGTTCGCTGATTCCCATGGTGTTCAATGTCATTTTCGTCAAATTTAATGTTACAAAGTACCTTGCCCACATGTATTTTGTGTCAATGTTTTAGACTTGTCACTCTCAGATATAGTAATTCAATTATGTTGATTCAGATTTGATTCTTATTTACTTGCAATGTCTTGTGAAACTTCATGAAATGGACATGTACATCAGTTCTCACACGAGGTGTCGAAATTAACACATGCCCATCAGGTACTTTTTGCAGGAGACCAGTAAAAAATAACTTATCGGTCTCAGGTGACAGGCGACCTGTTCGTGGTTTAATCATTTTTGCTCATAAACTTTCAATCTGAATGCAGGTAACTGCCAACAGATAATTAATGCATTAGACACAAATCAAATCAGGCCTCCATACTAGACTGGATCCAGCCCCTGTTTCATAATGTATTTTAAACGGGAAACAAGAGGAAGTAACTCTGCCTATTAAGAAATGCTTGAAACAGGGACTGGACGGAACGTCACAACGGAGCTAACTTTGCAAGAAAAAATGCACAATATACTGTGCATTTTTTGTCACCAATGAAAACTCCGTATTCTGACCCCGCCCCCAACTCAAAGGAGTTGATTGGTTCGTTCATATACGCACGCTGGAAGCAATGTGTTCATGTGACGTCAACAATGAGAATGACGTTACTACCATGACCTCAACAATGGGAATGACGTTACTGCCGAGACGTCACAGTATGGCATTAGAATGAAATTGATACAAATGTTGCGACCGAAGGTAAAAACATGTCAATCGTCCAGACTAACCACGCCTCCAGATGGAATCTTTACATGACGAAACCCATCAAATCGTCCAGTCTCTATTTTAAAAATAATTTTTTCATTTTTTTTTTTTCATTCTCTTTATTTATTTATCAAACGAATATATTTATTAAAGATCATTTTATTATTATTAAATAGTACATATGAAATAGAGACTCGTCCAGTCTAGCCTCCATACTAGAATCTTGCTTCATATTATGAAACATTACAATACGCAAGAGTAACATTAGGCCTCTGTTAATTAATCTTTAGTTTCTCATGACCCGCCCGCATGTTTTTTGTCGTAACAATAATTACGCATTGTTTTAATTATTTGGCATTTTTTGCTGCAAAAAAAAAAAAATCTGCAGAACAAGGCAGCGCGAAATAACGCCTGCCTACGTGCCGCCGGCAAGTGAATTTTTCCGTCGACAAGTTGCAAAAAATCTACCTGTCGCATGCGGCAAGTAGGATTTCATCTAACAAAAACGATAAAATGCGATCAATTTTCGTAAATACCTTTTAGAAGTCTAGATCTATCTGAAGGAACGGACAATCCAAGAAATAATCCATTGAAAATTTATTTCAAGTCGATCTTTGGCCATTGTTGTTCGTGTTCTCTGTCAACATTTCCCGCGCCAAGTGTACTTCCGGTTGCGCGCCAAACCTTGCGCGGTAGTCCGGTGCATGCAAAAGTCGGACCTGTTACGAAACGGAATTGGACTATCTGTTTTTTTCCAGTTCGTACCGATGGTAAATAATATTGTTGGCTTCTTATTTTGGGCTTCTATTCACAAGCTGACGTTTTTCTGTGCAGACATTTAAGTTAATTGATAATTCCAACGGGACTCTGGTGGCTGATTCTAATTTATTGGAAGCAGCAATTTACAAGGGGAGACCTATTGATAAATATAAGTAAATATAGTTGGGATCTGGTTAACTCCCTTCAAATTTTCATTCTTTAATATGATATAATGTCACAGGTGCCATTTAAATTTCACATGATTTAGTCAGCAACAAAGCTTTTTGCAGTTCTAATTGCAGAAATTAGGGGAAATAGTTGTCTTTGACATATCAAAGTTCATCACATACATAACTTCTTTTTTATTGCAATATCTTAATGCAGCCAAATAATTAATAATTAATAATTACAGCATTCAGCATCATCATAATTTCCTCCCAAGGTCATGAGAAGCTAAAGATTAATTAACAGAGGCCTTATCATATCATTAGTAATAGTACATTCAGGCTAATGTTGAGAAGAGACTTGTAGAAATGGTATTTACCCTTCACCAGAAACAAGTAATTTTTTTACAATTCAACCCTGGCACATAGCTGGGTGAATATTCCGAGAGACTGCACAATGTCAAGTTGTGTGACGTTTGCATTGTCAAAATGATGTCAGGTGCAGGGGTTATTCTAGCCCAAAATCTTTCATCTACTCAATTTGAGAATTTCACAAAACTCAATTTTTCGGCGCCAGGGGTTATTCTAGCCCAAAATTGTTCACAAACTCAATTTCAAAATTTTGGAAACTCAATTTTTTTGCGCGCCGTACAAAACTCAATATTTTTCATCGCACCAATTACAGAACTGAGGTTGGTCATATGTTTACGAGAACAGAAACACTGTAGATGCTACTTTAGAGATCGACAAATACTGACAACCCTATTGACATGAATTATATACAGTCTATGTAACATTGGTAAAATAACCCAGTGTTACGTGATAACCCGTTGGCCCAAACCGTGGCAGGGTACCGTGTGTTGTCCAACAATTGAAGGCGACAGTAGCGTGTCGTGTCTTCTTAGAGCAACAACAACATATTGAACTGCTGCTGCGTTGTCAATCAAGATATAAACATCAGCCTAAAATGTTCGGCCTTCGACCGAATACACTTGTACACTCCTGTTCAACCACACCAAACCACAGTATGGCCATTGTCAGTTAATAGGTTGTTTAGCTTGACCTTCTCATAATAAAACATACATGCTAGAAGCTATAATTATTAATTATTGAAGCTGAATTTTCTACCGTTGACAGAGAAGAATGTGATTGAATATATAACCTGACAAAATTCCTATTTTACAGATTTATACACTCTGAAATCTCTCATAAAGATCACCAGAAAAAAACATTTATGAAATAATTATTCTCTAAAGAGACATCTTAAGTTTGCTTTAATTTAATTGAAACATAACATAAATAATTATGGTAGACAGTAAAACTCAAAAGCGCACACATTCTGTAAATAGAAATCCTGGGAAACCACTCTTACTTGTGACCACTATTAAAGATAACTGCAGGATTTATTACCCGAATTTTCAACTTCTTTTATTCTTTTATAATGACTGAAGATAGGGATTCTCTGTCCAGGGCAACGACTTTTGTATGCCCTTAGGCTGTACGAGTATTTCGTTACGTGCAGGTCGACAGCCTGTATTGTCGTTGTTGTTGTCGGGAGTGAAGATGTGAAGCGCTCGATCACTTTGCCCAAAAGCGTATCACTAGAGAAATGAATGGTTAAATTCGGCACAATGTGCCGACTGGTTGATGAGGAAACAACTGACCCGTTAACTAAAACAATAATGGCTTTGGTACGCGACCATCAAAACTGCCGGAGTTAAAACTTGACTGCTGTGTGTTTGACACGAGGGAATCCTCCCTAGAGATTCATGCCGGGAAAAGGACTGTGCCTCGTTTTGAAATCAGGCCAGGGGTTCCCCCAAGAATGTGGACCAAAATGGCGGCTTTTGCCACTCGTGGCCTCCGCGCTGTGACGGCAAGCGGCCACCTCATTCGTTTTACTTGGATTTGCTTACTTATTTTTTTTACAGTCAAAAATTACTGATAATTGATATACATACGGCATTATTTATCTCCTAACTATTGATGTGGGCGGGTCATGCGAGACAACATATCAACTGACAACTGGTAAATTGTGGGAAACTCAATATTTTTTTCGTGCGCGCAAACGGCAAAAATCGCAAAACTGAATTTTTTTTATCAAAACTTAATTTAAAAATTCTCTGCAAAACTCAATATTTTTCTTTTTTCACCGTGGTTACCACGATGAAAAAACGGCTATTAAAACCCCTGGGCGCGCCAATAATCGAAAAAACTCAATATTTCCATGGTTTTCATAGTTTCGGCTCAGAAACTCAATTATGCAAACATTTTCATAGGGATAACTGAAAACAAATTTCAAACCCACAGTTCAAAATTACACATCCATTATACAGGTCCGCCTTCATTTCAAGCCTGCGAATAATTTTTTCACTGGTGACCGACACTTTGGCGGGCATCAATAACTTAGTATCTAACATTTGGAATGTGTTGCCCTGACAAAGATAGTATCTGGCTTCGTACTCAGTACTACAAAAGGTAGCTGTTTTTTCCCAGGAATAGTTGTTTATAATTGTTAGCTAACATGAAATAAATATGACTGCATGATTAACTTTGTCGAATTTCTGTATACAAGATGTAGTTTTTGGCTGAGTAAAAAACCATCAAAATTGCCTAGAAGAAGAAAAAACAATACGATGTTTATCAAGTATTCTGTTTGAAAATCCAATCAAATGGTACTATGCCTTTCAGTTATACTTAAAAGAGAATCAACAACCCAAGATTGTTGATTTTATGACCTTGAAAATGGTAATTTTTCATTGACAGGAGATCGTCAGATACATTTCGTTGTTGTTGTTGCAAAGCCCGGGCCACTCAATTTCCGTGTCTAATTTCTTTGCCCACGGTTTTGCAGTTCATTAGTCATTGCAGTCAAAGCATTCTTATATTCTGTACATTAATGTCTATAGTGCACAAGTTTTATTCTGTTTCGAGTGGTAGCTAGCTGTAAAATACCAGATCAACATCGTTTGAAGCAACAATTTCTGCCTGGCAAACGATCCTGTCAGAGTGAATCTTGCAGCGCATTTACTGATGATGTCAGCAATTTTGCAAAGATGGTATTTGGCAATCTTCTTAACGCTATATTTCATTGGATGATAATGAACTGCCTGTCCAATGAATGAGCGCGATACTGCCCAACACTCTCCTATCAAAGATTCTCCTATGCACCATTCGTTCAAATTGTCAGTATCACCTTTGTGCGGAGAGTCACAGTGCGCCAGTAAACAACAACAACGAAAACAGACGTCGGATCGCGAACTCGGACAAGATTCAAGGATTAAAATAAGTTTATTTAGATACAAATACACAATGATATGGGCGAGGAAATATCAGTAAAACTCAAAATCGAAAATTAAAAGAAACTGAATTTGTCGAGGGAAACTTAATTTACAAAAATCCTCTAAAACTCAATTTTCAAAATTTCTCATCGGGATTACCACGATGAGAAATCGGCTAGAAAAACCCCTGAGGTGACCATCTTTTTTTCCCCCCCAAATCGGACATCCAAGATTTACCAACTACATGTTACTTTCTTCAAAGATTTAACAGCCATATCGGTCAGTTTCACCATGTAATGCGTATCGTTTTCAATGAGTAAACTAGCACTTTGAATCAGTTTTTTTAATGCAATAAATATTTTTGAAAAGGGAGATTGCCTTAGTTGAGAGGGCTCTAAACTCTAAGTAGGATTACTAAATTTCTCCACATAATGTCAACCAATCATTTCCATAATACCTCCAGTCGACAATACAGGTTGTGATTAATGACCTTCTCACAACCAAATGTTTTCTTTTAGTCATAATTACTTTTTTTGCAAGGCAGAAGAGAGCAATTTGATATTGATGCACATGTGTGACCAATTTATGACCGATGAAACGGACACAACTCTGGATGGGTGGCGAAGGCACTTGATGGGGGGACAACATAGGTTCACCAAAAGGAGGACATCAACAGCTTAATAGAAACCGTATGTCCAAACTTGGATTGAGGGTGGAAAGGACTAGAAACCTAGTGAAGTATTGTATTGTACACATTGTATAATTAGTGGACATATGGCAAATAACTGAACCCAAGGTGATGACTCCGGCTTCTTTGCAAGGGAAACTCACTTTGGAGCTTGACAAATGGAAATGCAAGACTGGCCTCGCCTACAATGGATTTGAATTCAGTTGTTGACAGTGAAGACTTCTTGGACTGTGTCAGCTGCAGCTTTCAAAGTCCTATCTGGTTCCCGGGTGTGAAAAGGAATAGGACCCAATGTCGTGATATGACTGAAATATAGTTGAAAGCGACATTAAATCATATTCACTCACTCGAAGTCCTATCAAATGAACTTTCTTCTTTCTCATCCCGACTTTTCTTATTCAGTTACCTTACTTTCCAACAATTTACAAATTGATCTATTCATCTCATATTTGACCCGGATAACCATGAGGTCGCTCAGATGTCGCATACCAAATTTGAGGTCAGAGGTCAGGGTTAATGACCCCACCCCCGGGGCACCAAACCTCGTCCTCCATCTCCTAAACTAATCTTCGCCTGACCCTATACCCGCATATATTCTGTGAGCTTACATCATGCTACAATTATTGAATCCACTACCCTCGGGAACATGTCCCCACCCCCAGGACACCGAGACCTACCCTCTTCTAAATTAAGCTTTGCCAGACCCCATACCCTATATATTCTGGGAGCTAACATTATGCTACACTTGTTGAACCCATCCACAACCCTCGGGAGCATGTCCCCACCCCCTGGGCACCAAGCCCCACCCTCTATCTCTTTAACTATGCTTCACCCAACCCATACCCTGATATGGGAGCTTAATCATGCTACACTTATTCAATGCCTTGCCTGACTACATAGCCTCATTTTTCAATTTCAATCTGAAATATTTTATAATTATCTTTTAATATATTAACTTTTTTTTTTTGAACAGTTGCTCTGACTGCAATGTTGATGTAGTTCTGCCATCCCTCAATGAATTGCAGCCCCAAAAGGGCTCGGCCCCCATGTTTATTGGTAGTTGTAAACAAAATTACAGCTCCCACCCTTTTGTCACCCAACCAAAAATTCATCCCACAATATATTCTGTAGCCCTACATCTTTATACACTCCAATTTAGTAATACCCCAAGAGATTACAGTTCTTCTAATTTTGAAGAGATAATTTACTACTTTGCTAATAGTATTAGGCATCAATAAGGGTATTGTCATCGTGGGGTGTTGTCTGTCCGTCTTGTGGACACGATAACTCAAGAAGGATTATAGCCAGGCATATAATATGCATCTGGTAAACTTTAAAGGCCTATTGAAAATGACCAACCTTGACCTATTTTATCAAGTCAAATTCTATTTGTTATAGGTTTTGAAGGATTAAAATTAGGGTCTTCAAATTCATATTACATATGCAATTGGTGATTGTCTTGAAGCCTGTGACAGATTCCACAGTAAAATGAGACAATTAACTGCCAAAAAATCAAATCAAATAAACTTAGCAACAATAAAGAGAGAAATATATATTTTGTTATGAACTGGAGGATTTTTTTTGTATCAAGGACCCGTTCGAATTCAGTGACTACAGTTACTACTGATTGTTGCTCATGTTACTTTTCTCTGAATTCAGTTACTACAGTTACTACTGATTTGCCCATTGTTGCTAATGTTGATGGAACTGGTTAGGAAAAGATTAATGAGTTTGCAATTCAAGTGTAGCTATCTATCATAATAAATAGTGTAGATTAGCTTAATAACTGCTGCTGCTGCTGTTATCCCATTGTTTTGTGACTGAAAATGATAAGGGATCTGTAATCCCTTCCCAGCACCTTTCTTGATAGAAAATTTCAGATCACTCTCTGGAAAAAAAAAATGAACACTTGTAACCTGTCTGATTGATGTGTTGTCAGAAACCTTCAATCGATTTTCGAATTCCATTTGTGTTCATATATGTTATAGGCCAAGCTTGACGGAAATAACATTAGCAACAAGTAGTGCTAATTATGTGTTCCAAAGGGATAGAGTTAGGGATATTTCCTGTGCATGACCTTTGGGTTAGGTTATGTCAAACTGGACTGCATAACCTTTGGGTTATGCGAACGGGTTACACAAAATTTTAACAATATGGTGTATGTCATCAATGTAAGCAACCTGATCCAGAACCAGGCCTGCAAGTGCCTGCTATATTTCTTATCTTTTCCAGTCATTCTTATATTTTCCTATATTTTACTCAATACCTAGATATTTCCTATATTTTGACTTTTTCTCAAGAATTTCTCCCATATTGTTGAACCAAGCAGCAGAACTGGCCTCCTCAATCACCATCACTATGCCCGCATTCAGTGGAAATAATTTGATTGAACACTAGAAAACTACTAAGTTTGGAACATACAATGTAATAGTGCCCTATCCCAGTTGACTGACCTTGACCTATTTTTTCAAGGTAATGTACTGTTTATTATGCTATAACATGGAGAAAAATGTAGGTAGGCTTTCCAATTGTGTACTAAAGATGACTGACCTTGACCTAATTGACTACTATTCTTACTTCAGTTTGCGGTTTGGACTAGGGGCTGCTGTCTATTAGGCTGGTTAAAAAAAAATTCCTGTTTAGCATCACCGCCCGCCCCCCGAAATTTTGTTTGGCCTAAAAGTCCGTTTTCGACTCAAATGTCCGTTTCCGAGGCCCAAGTCCGCAATTTGTTCATAACCGAGCATGCTGAGTTGTGAAGCGTGGGCGCTTCAAAGTTGCGAAAATGCCATTCGTTATCTGCCAAGTTCATTCATAAAGAATTTCCACATCTATTATCGTACTTGTGGACAACCAACGTTTTGAAAATCTACAATTATGAAGGCAAACAGCAGAGCAGGACGATGGATGCCACCTACTTTATTCAGAGCAGAAATTCAACTATTCAGGCAAGGTTTATTGATGATTTTATTCACACAAGCCACTAAAAAAAAAAAAAAAAAAAAAAAATCCGCCCTCCCTACCCAGATTTATATAAAAAAATGATGCTAAACAGGAAATTTATTTTAACCAGCCTTATTGCAATGTTGAATGATGCCTTTCTGATACAATGTTGCAAAGCTTCCCCAGCAGATTAGGAATTATTGTAAACAAAGTATCACCTATGTTGCAATGCATGTTCAGTTCAATCAGACAACACAGCTCTGGTGCACAAATAGGCAAGGCTGTACAGTCAAAACGGCATACTGAAGTAAGAATTGTAGTATCCAGATCTGATTCTATTAGTACTATATTTCATGATGGATTATATCTATATCATCCAAATTTATACCACATATGGCTGAACCTGAAGTCACTGAATATCACTGACATTGACCTATTTCTAAAGGTCAAATTATATGCTAAGTCTAAGATCTCTGAAATCATGTTCCATATGTAATTAAGTAAGAATAGACCAGAAAACTGTCGAAGATGACTGATCTTGATCTATATTTCCCAGATAAAATTAATGGATTTGATTAATAAGGATAAATGTTATTAGAAGATATTATATTAGAAGTTATTATATATAAGAAGAGTATTTAGAGCTGAAAATTTGGTCATCCTCTACCAGAACCACAGCGCAAATCTTTCCCATCAATTAAAGCAACTTCCTATGTATGGCTTATATGAGAGAACTACATTAACCCGACTAGATCAGATTTTTGTTAACCTAAAATCTAAAAATATGTGGTCATATATAATGTATGATTGCCGAGTGTAGACAATAACTGATAGCCGAAGGGTATTGGAGCCCATTGGGCCATTTTGATTTATTTGAATTCCTTTGCACTTCCCCTGCACCTCTCCCCTCCCTTTCCCTCCCTCCCTCATGAACACTCAAGGTCAGCTGAACCTAAACCGTGTACATGTATTCATGTACAATGTATGATGTGATGAATAATTGGGCACTACAGAACACAAACACAAATAGACTAAAAATGTATTACTATCCACTCAAGCTGAGGTCTTTGTACTCAAACAGGAACCAACCAGTATTTATGTTGTTTTTGTTGTTTTTTTGTCTGCTGGGAAAGTTGTTCTCAAGAGCAGATCTGATCCAGGCCAACATCATGACTTATGTCTTACATGTACACTAACAAGTGTGACTTGATGTAAACACTATTTACTGGACTGGTATCTGATGATAAAGAAAACTGCTGTCAATCTTGCATGAGGAGTAGGTTTACAATATGTTGGTATTGGTAGCTAGTGCAGGAGTTTCACATGAACTGGTCCATGTACCAAATGTCTCATTTGAAGAAAGCCATCACATTAATGAATTGGTTCTGTGTTCGCATCCTTTCTCTGCTGAGCAGCTAGCAGGTCCCCCTGCCAAGAAGCTTGTCTGGAAACTGACTTCTCGCACACATGGGATGTAATCGCAATATATATTTTGTGTGATGTTTGATTATTGCTAAATTCTTCTAGGCGGCATTTCTATTGTACAATGTAGTACCAACAACGTCACAAAACTACAGATTAGTGCCTTTGTTGCATGAAGTACGTCACAATACGATGTCTCACATTGATGCAGAATACAGCGTGATCGTAATCAGACTGATGTCACGAGTCATAGGTTACGGCTACATTAAGTTTTTCACCACATCTGTTTCATTGCTAAGTCATCAATCGTAACCCACTATGATGACCAATGAAACTTCATTTTCCTACATCTGAAATTAAAAATATTACAGAAATTAGTCTAACACGCAGGATTGCTATATGAAATTTTAGTCAAATTATTAGCCATCATGGGATTTGGGAAACTTGAAGTGCACATCCCAGTGTATGTAATGGTTCGAGTCGGAGACCATACGAAAGGGGACAGGTGTTATGTGCTCATGACGTTGATTATTTCTGGTCTGATTTTGAATGTAAGATGGACAACTGGACTGGTGGTATTATATATCCAGATTGAAGTTTAAAGATGTGTGTCTGCACCTAGACTCCAATTAGTTAGATACATGAATGCAGTTTCATGATTCAAAATTGTCACTTCTACCTGGGGAAATTAATTCTCTTATATCATATGAAGGTGTGATAAAAGCTAGGGCATATATGTAGATGTTTTAATTGGGCTCTCCTGCCTAACTTTTTACAAACTCCTCCGGAAGCTGGTTGCCAGGAGTCGGTGGCTGAGGGAAAAATCAATTCTTTATTGGCTATTTTTGCCTGGGAGGGCATTGAACATGCATGGAATTAGTAGCAGTGAAAGGGATAATAAGAGATCAGTATAGCAGGCCTGTGCACAGTATTTTGCTATTTTGTAAACTACATGTACATGAATTAACATACTTGTAAAGTACATGTTTGTAGGAGACTTTCATGGTCTAATTTATCTATTAAGCCCAGCACACCCGAAAGTTATTCAACATCATTTTCTGGATATTTTAACACTGTTTTCCGAAAATCTGCGAAAATTCCTCGTGTGAGGAACAAAGTTTTCTCACACATGAAACTGGATTCAAATATTCCACTTGTTAAAACATGTATTTGGAGACGAAAACTCAGTGTCCAGAAACTCCTGTGTGTAGGTAAACTGGATCATTGGATCCGATCGCAAGCTACATGTACATCAACCAATCAGCATCTGATTAGAGATCCTGGGAACATTCAATATGGCATGATCATATCATGTGACAGTATCGATCAGCGACGAGTGGCAACAGAACAACAACATCCAAAGACTTGCTTGGTCTCTCCATTCTCAATTAATTTTGGTTGAGTAACATATATATGCATGTATTTACTTCTAATAATTAGTCTTTAAAGGTCAACCCAAACGATCTGAGGTCAAAAATATAGAAAAATAGTCCTTTCGATTATGGAAATAATGATATTTTTTTTATAATTTTGTGCTGTCTGGTTGGCGAGATATTGCCGTTTGAAAGGTGAAAATCGCTCTCCTGTCAATTCCAGCTGTGACGTCACGGAGGGAACAGCCGTCTTGTATTCTCTATGTTAAAGCCGTATACCAGTCATACTGTAGCTGCTGATTTCTGGAGATTTTCGGAGTATCGGAGCATCATTTGTTAAATATGCCGCAACGTTGTGTAGTGGGAGGTTGCAGTTTTACTACAGATGACGGAGTTAGTATTCATTTGTGGCCTAAAGACGAGAAAATCGCTGCAAATTGGACGAAATTTGTATGCAACACGAGGGTGTGGAAAGAGGGCCCGAGCCAGTACTCGTATAATTTGCTCAGCACATTTTGACAGAAAGACATCATTCGAGGACCTCTACAGGCGTAGGAGTTGAATTTGGATACAAACCAAAACTACAGAGAACAGCTATTCCAACTGTCAAACCTAAGAACTATCAGAATGTGACGGCAAAGAAATCGGGCAAGGAGGGCAATCGTACCACGGACATCGGCTGAACGAACCTTGCCTGCAAGCGAGGCCTCGGGCAGGGAGACGGCTGTACACGCCCTGCTCGCTCTCGCGTCCCCGATGAACGCACAGAATGCTATCCATGATGTGGCATTTGTTGCTTGAGCACCTACAAGTTAAACTGGATGAGTCTCTATTTCATATGTACTATTTAATAATAATGAAATGATCTTTCTTAAATATATATACGTTTGATAAGTAAATAAAAAAAAATAATTAAAAAAAATGAAAAAATTATTTCAAGTATTTTTTAATAGGCAGACTTACTTCCTTTTGTTTCCCCTTTAAACTACATTATGAAACAGGGGCTGGGTCCAGTATACCTACAAGTGTGAGAGTGCATGTAGATCAGACAACGACAAAGTCGTACAGTGATCGGGCAAACCAGTCACCTTTTCTTGTTTTTTTTTCTTTCTGAACACCTATTGGTTCCGAACACCAACTGGAGTGAATGGCTGTAGATACAGAAGTGATAATAATACTTGCATAATCCTTTGACATTTGAGATTGTGGGAATATCATTCGATTTCAATGTAATTGAAGTAATTTGTCGAAAATTGAGCAAATGTGAATGCCGATCCGTCACGTCGTTTCGACACCCACTCACCACGGCTTACTTTTCGCCATGAATGTCCAAAGTTTTTTATCAAACTATATGATTCTGAAATTGGTATTTCATGGGGATTATGGGAAAACAAACAGAATTCAAATCGGACGTATATCTGTAGAGTTATCAACAGTTTACTGTCCATTCTGTCGAATCCCGGAGTTTATCCCTTTGAAAAGGCTGGGCCAGTAACAACAACAACAATACAAACGTGCTCGTTCTTTACATCACAGAATCGTTCTACATTCAATACAGTTGAAATATATTGACATTTGGTCTTATAGATGACGATAATAAAGTGTCCAGTCAAGTTGCAAACCAATCTGTATTCAACGAACGACCTCTCCGAATCCTGTCGTCGTCGAGGTCCACGTTGTCAGAATGGTTGTCACTGTCAGAGTCGGAGCTGTACGGCTCAAATTGATAGGGCTGAATTCCGTCGTTGGTCTTCAAACAACTGTTATTTTGCCTGGCATCATCCTCCTCTATGTCTATTTCATCTTCTTGGCGAAACATATTTCCATCTAAGGAGCTGATATCGCTCGAATCGACATCTGAATCGGAGCTCTAGCTGCACTCGCTTTCCATGTTATCCGCTATTTTTTCTCAGGCAATTGCCCTGCGTGACGTCATCAACCCAGCTGTGAAAGTGTGAAAAAGCTCACTTTGCTCTCATATTACGTGTGTTTCTGATCGGATTAGAATTTTTTCAATATTCTTTTCATATAATGTGAAGTATGAACTATGATTTTTTAGGATTTTTAGACAAAGAAAAATTCCGTTTGGGTTGACCTTTAAACAAAGCGAAGTTCTGAAAAGATGCATGATAAGGACTGAAACACCGGGTGTTTGACAGAGACCCAGACTGAAGATGACAGAGAGACATCATTTGATCAACGTTTACATGTATAAATACCATTCCATGATCATTTTGCACATGCTGATGCATTAGCTATTCAGCTACAACATACATACATGTATGTTTTGTCCAGATGAACAGGGTTGTAACTAAATGGTAATCTCTCTAATAATTCACACCTTAACTCACTTGCCCAATCAATCAATCAATCAATCATAAAATCTGTGGGTGATCAAATGTATTAGAACAGGAAGTTGACAAAATGTTCAAAATCGTACATATAATCTATTTCGTCATTATTTTAATAACCCGTGATCACATTTATTTAATTAGAACCGCTGATTAAATTTTGTCCCTGAATTGAATTTTGATAGGGGGATTAACTATTAGAGGGATTACCTTGTATTGTCCATGCGATATACTACACCAGCTTTATACTGACCTAATCTGGCCGCATCAGGGTTAATTACTTTTGTTAACAATCTGATGACTTGTGTATCATTTCCAAACATTTATTGATGATAATAAATTATCAGTTGAATGAATTTCTGTATTGAATCTTGTCATTGTTGGCTATTGTACATTTATTTATTTTCTTTCCTTTCAGGCAAGAATTTATACAACAACGAACATGTAGCCATAAAACTGGTGAGTAGCTAAGCAATGTACATTTAATTTGTATGTATGCCCGCATGAAAGGTGGACATGTATCATGTGATGGCGATTTTTGTTTGTCTGTTCATCTGTTAGTGTCTGGTCTATATCTGTGACAGTTTTTGCCATGTACGTACGTCCGTCCGTCCTGGCGTCCGTCCGTCAACATTTTCTTGTCCGCTGAATATCTGTAGATCTATGAAGTCGGGCCTGATCAAACTTTGGTGAGAGCTTCCTGAATGTTGACTGATGAAATGATTAGATTTTCAGATGGCTATGATGATTTCATGATTTTTAATTATTTTTTTTTATTATTTATTGATGGTTGAGATTTTAAACTGTTATCTATGCCCATCAACATGTTCTTGTCCGCTGAATATCTGCAGATCTATCAAGTCAGGACTGACCAAACTTTGGTGAGAGTTTCCTGAATGTTGACTGATGAAATGATTAGATTTTCAGATGGCTTTGATGATTTCCTGATTTTTAATTATTTTTTTTTATCATTTTTTGATGGCTTAGCTTTTGCACTGTTATCTATACCCATCGGGAACCCTTGGTTGCATGTTTCATTGTGACTTTTGAAGGTTCCCTGATACAAGAAAGCCTGGTCCATTCAAGATTCAAGAAAATCATTGGATGGACCCCCCCAATTCCCATATATTCTGGGAGCTTACATGATGCCACACTTGTTCAACCTATGCACCATCCTCAGGAGGATTTCCCCACCCCTGGGGCACTAAATGTTAAAGTTTGGGACTTTTTCCTATCCACAGCTTGTCAGCCTCATGTGATATGTATGAGATGCAGTGTACGTTGTTTTTTCACACACACACACACATGCTGAATCCCTTTTTACCCCTCAGCCCATAGGGCTGTGGGGTCTTGTCGTTGCCATGTAGGTACGTCCGTCCGTCCGTCCGTCCATCCTGGCGTCCGTCCGTCCGTCCGTCAACATTTTCTTGTCCGCTGAATATCTGTAGATCTATGAAGTCGGGCCTGACCAAACTTTGGTGAGAGCTTCCTGAATGTTGACTGATGAAATGATTAGATTTTCAGATGGCTATGATGATTTCATGATTTTTAATATTTTTTTTATTATTTATTGATGGTTGAGATTTTGCACTGTTACCTATGCCCATCAACATGTTCTTGTCCGCTGAATATCTGCAGATCTATCAAGTCGGGACTGACCAACTTTGGTGAGAGCTTCCTGAATGTTGACTGATGAAATGATTAGATTTTCAGATGGCTATGATGATTTCCTGATTTTTAATTTTTTTTTTTATTATTTAGTGATGGCTTAGCTTTTGCACTGTTATCTATGCCCATCGGGAACCCTTGGTTGCATGTTTCATTGTGACTTTTGAAGGTTCCCTGATAAAAGAAAGCCTGGTCCATTCAAGATTCAACTCAAGAAAATCATTGGATGGAACCCCCCCTCCCAATTCCCATATATTCTGGGAGCTTACATGATGCCACACTTGTTCAACCTATGCACCACCCTCGGGAGGATTTCCCCACCCCTGGGGCACTAAATGTTAAAGTTTGGGACTTTTTCCTATCCACAGCTTGTCAGCCTCATGTGATTTGTATGACATGCATTGTACGTTGTTTTTTCACACACACACATGCTGAATCACCTAAAACGTATTTCTTTACATGTATAGTAAAATAACTAACAGGTTGGTGACATTATTTATTTCAGAAGTACAAGAGGAAATAACCGGTGGGGGGGTAAATGAAGGACAACATTTTTCTTCAATTTTGCTGTTAAATCATTCTATTCCACATCAGATGATTTATCCTAAAACTTTTGCATGAGCGGATATTTGTGTCCACACATTTACAATACATGAGCAGTGTGACTAACGTCACAGGACCTACGAAGTAGAGTAGGCATTAGGACTCGATCTCATTTTCATTGAGATGTGATGTGACCCTCCCCTACGGTACGTTTCATCATAATATGGTACATGTACAACCTTCCATAACAGCCATAGGTTCTCTTTATAACATGCCTTTTGTGAGATTGAGCAAGATTATATTCTGGGTATTTATATATTTACATCGATGTGTTCGTGCCACAAGAAATGAAAGTATATTGGTAAATGTTCTGGTCATTTAGTGATCCGGCCCTGGTACATCAAGCAGTTGAATAGACTCGGAGTTAAACGCATTAATACTGGGTTTCACCAGCCTCCGTCTATAAATAGTTCGCTCAGCTGTATTGAGGTCGCTGTCCTCAGATCTTGCGGTTGAATTCAACAGCGAGAGAGCACCAGGCATGCCAGGGCTGTTCCCAAATTCCATGGTGTCATGTTTCCCTCGCTTAAATGATCGGACTTTTCTCCGTATGATCTATAACAATATACTGAAGTGTTAATTATAAATCTAATTTTAATCAGAATTATTTCAGATCAGAACTAGCTGGTAACAATGCCCTAATGCTCGTTCATGCCAAAAATCAAGGTTATAATGTCAACGGTTCTCCTTATTTTGCCGACGAAAGGATTCGGATGGACTGACTGACTCACTCATTACCGGACAATTTGCGATCTGTAGCCTACTTCGTAGGAATAACTGGTACAACATAATGCTTCAATTTCTGTCACCAAACATCTTACTGTACATGTATGTACCTTGAAAATTATTTAAAATGAGTGATTAGGAGAGCCCAGTTTCA
The DNA here is from genome assembly GCA_036873755.1 of Hanleya hanleyi. Lineage (NCBI taxonomy): Eukaryota > Metazoa > Mollusca > Polyplacophora > Lepidopleurida > Hanleyidae > Hanleya > Hanleya hanleyi. The sequence continues at coordinate 46,283 of JAVTVY010020468.1, forward strand.
GCCTGACTCTGGGCAATTTTTAACCAGTTCGCATACCTGGAGCTTTTGCCCCCCCCCCCCCTCCAAATAATGATAATGCATGGTGGGCCTGTGTCAATCAGAGTGTTTCTATGCCATTAACTTGTTATCACACTTGTGCAATGCATAAATTGCCACTGATAAAGCTACACTTTCTTGCATGCTGTAATCCCAGCACACCACTCATGTGAAAACGAAGTATATTACATGGTTCGCACACTACCTTGAAAATCTTGAATTGCCTTGAAAATGACAATTTAAAATTCAAGGCCTTGAAATGCCTTGAAAAATGAGAAATCGGGTCATGTACCTTGAAAAGGCCTTGAAAATGGGAATTCTTAGCATGTTGTCAATTCTGTAAAGTTGAGAGTTGTGAATGAATGTTGAATTGCCCTTTGTCATCCGTTAGCAAAAATAAGCCCCGATTATGACCGTAAGATTATTTTCTCAAATGGTTGTCACACTGTGTAAAGGGAGACTATCTACGGTATACAGGTTCTCCTTGGAAATCAGAAACCTCACTTGAAGTATGCTCTCGTAAGTGAGCGGAGGGTTCCCGACTGTTTGAATCTCTGTCACCGCTTCTGCGCAAAGAATATATATATAATGTCACCTGATCACGTGGGCCCGCTACATCGCGAACCCTCAGATTTCCATTGAGTTTTCATGCCGAATGAATATTTTTCGGGTTTCCGATAGGTCCAGCAGAACGAAGTGATTTTTGGCGGCTTTTGAAAATTGTTTCGTTTTTGACATTGAACATCATCTGCTAAATACAAATTGTGGAAATGGTGTGCCTTTCAATACAAATTGGCTAAAGGATGACAAGTATAAGTACTGGCTTTGCCAGCATGCAGATAAACGCAAAGATGTGTGTGCTGTGTGTAAGAAAGATATTGACGTCGGCAAAATGGGCGAGTCAGCCTGGACTTCCCACATGCGTGGCAAAACACATATCAGCGGTATGGAAAATTTAAGATGGATCACGAGGACCAGTAGCCCAATTACGGACTACAAGGCTCAGAGAACGCCACATGGGTGACGGTGTGTAAAAAAATAAGCTATCCACAAGACATCATATACATTTTAATGTGACAGAAACATCAGACTATCACACATCTTTAACATAAGTGTCATATTTGACATTTAATAGGCAGCGTATCGTCAATGTATGACAATGTTATGTATGAACAATAATATCTCAGCAAGACATTAGTAAACGTCTATGTATCATTGGATACTGGATGTAAAAAAAGGTAAGAAAACTCTGAAAATTTGTCTGTATTTCTTTATTACATAAAAAGTGTATACCTTTAAAACAGGAATTATTACCTTGAAAAGACCTTGAAATGGCCTTGAAAACTGGGGCCTTCAAGGTGTACGAACCCTGATATTATATATGGTACAGAAATCACACAAACTATCCACAGGACTGTATTCAGGGATTTTTTTGCAGGTTCCCGCCCCAAACTCCCAGTTCCTTTTCGTAATTCATTATGGAGGGTCCAATTTTTGTAGTGAATTTTGGCGCAAAGAGCCTGTGATCAATCACAAAACAGAGGTTTATTAACATGAAATTCAATACCCTCTATGCAATCGGATCGATTTTGAGGCTCTCAGAAGCTTTTTTCTTGGAGTATTTCCTTTCAAATTGAACAACAACAACACTTTCATTTTTTGTTTCATTTGAGTTTTCCGGAACTAAATTGGCTCTAGATGCAGCCCTGATCCTACTTGACTAAAAAAAATAACAGGCTGAGGGGTCCACGCACCTTTTAGGTGCTTGCCTGCAATTCATGTTTTATATACCCACCTTGAGACAAGTTTGTATGATGTGATAGCTAGTTCTGTTTATCTTTTCTTGTCTGTGCGATATCTCCAGTTTCAGGTTATGGGTTAGTACAAAACTTTGAGTGTGCCTTGCCTTTGGGAAAACCAAGGTCGTAAATCAGTAAATCATTAGAAGTTTTTCATGTTTATGCAGTAAGTATATTTCAGAGATGTGGATATTTTACACCAGTTATCAATATGTAAAAAGTTTCCCCATGCTGAAGAGATGGAAAGGAGACTAAAGAACGAACCGCTTGGAGCCACACATCGATGCACCTGCTGAACTATTGGGGCACTTTAATTCAATGTCAAAAAGATCAACTTCAATGTTAGTGCAAGTCCAGGATTGTTATGCTCCAAATTAACATTTGCTTGTTGTTCAGGTGTATATTGAAGCCAGTTTTAGCTCTTGTTTAATAATTTAGAATTCTCTCCTCAATGCAGGATACATGTATCAGTCACACTTCAATATGCACCATAAATTATGTTGTTTTTCTATTAATCTGGATTTGTACGAACACTGTACGTCATGTGTGTCAGTACATGTTGATTTGCCATAAATCCTCGGTTTGGTTTGTGATACAGGTACACCGGCATGTACAGGTTTGTGCCATAAAGTTATTACCTCAATTTCAAATCTTAATAATTTTTATTTTTTCGCATTCTTTGTCCGTTCAAGACTTTATCTACATCTAGACTGACTTGTCCATTGAATGCATGATGAAATCTGTTAAACGTCATGCTCTAAACCTGAAGAATTAGGAGTTAATGACCGCCTTAGTGAATATTATCGTGTAATAATTTTTCGATGTTTCGTTTCAGACTGTCGATCAAAAAACCGACCGCGAGGTTTTTTGATGAGGTCTGAAACGAAACATCGAAAAATTATTACACGATAATATTCACTAAGAAGGTCATTAACTCCATTCTAACATGCACAATGATAAATATTTCCTCATTTCATAAGCGGAAATGGCAAATTTTCTGCAAACTTGTCCCGTTCTGATGCGAGAATTTCGTGACTGGTTTGCAGGCCATGCTCGCACGTGCTGTCCGTTCACGAGCTGCAGCTGTGTGAACTCCGCCCACTGCGCAGTGAATGAACCAATTGTGGCTCAGCTTTGTGGCACTGCATCACAAGAAGGCGACGTCACCAGTTCGGCACGTGAATGTGATCGATCACGACAAACAAATGAAGATTATCGTGTGATAATCTCCGTATGTTTTGAGGTCTGGGCCAATCAGCGCACGGCTATAACAGGGGTCGAAATAATTCAGAATTTCTACCTGTGCCAGGCGACAGGTAACTTTTTTTTCTACCGGTCTCCTACCAGATCAACCTGTGCAATAATACCAATGCTCAAGTGGAGCGATATAAGAGAGAAACAACAAGTTTACCCTGAATAAATCATGAAATAAAACATAATTTGTTGTCTGTATTTCTTTACTGACCAGTTATGGTACATGTACAAAGAATGCGAAATACATGTATGATGTATTGCCAATAGCACACTGTAACACATGGTCATTTTACATTGTATGATAAAATTTGTCCTTGTTCTAATTTTCAATCATTATCATCTGAATCGGAGTTGCTAGCAGACATTGTTAATACCTGTGAACTTCCACTGGCCGGAAGCTGTCCCTGGACCTCTAATGGTTCCAATCTGGTCTTTGAGGGTCTTGGGCCATACTTATCAACAATACGACCCTGTGTAAGACTTTCGTCAGACCACCAGAGTTCCAAGGCAGGCTCAGGGTCGAAAGTTGACACAGTGTCATTACATAGAGAGATCAGCATGCTCGCACTGTCTGATTTAAACTGTCTGCAGTACGAGCACGACATTCGGCCTTTATCTTTGTCAAAATTAAGCCACGGCCGCCCGCCCTTCCAGTTTTCCCCAAATTTAAACACGCGTTTTCGCTTGCTGCTAGTAATGACGATCTGCATTTCCACTGCCGTGACCGGTACTACTGTCTGTAGGCTGATCGACATCGGAACGATTTTCGACCAGAGAACTCGCCCCAGCAGTCGCACTGCCGTGTTGCTCATCTCGCTGACTGTCACTCAAGCTTCTTTTCAAATAGCGCTCCATTAATTTGGCGTCGGTGACAGCAGAAACAGTTTGACAGGAACGCATAAACTGGTCACGTGCTACAACATATTGCCATAGAACGTCATCATTAGTGTCTGTCATTCTCCAACGGTCGACTATTCGCAGATGGTCGTGATGATCTCCCATGATAAGGGCTTTTAATACCAAACTACCAGAGTTTGGAGAGTCGTACATTCTGAATAGTGAAATGGGATGGCGTAAACACCTTGTCGCCGGGCAAAAACAAATGAAAACTATACCGGTTAGGACATTTTTCTTTTGATTGAAACTGGGTTCAGGTTATTCCACAAAATATATGAAGGGTGGGTATGAATTTTGCACCTGTCGCTCGCGACAGCCAGATTATTTTTCTACCTGTCAGCTGGAAAATCTGACTGTCCGCGACAGGTAGACACCCGACTATTTCGACGCCTGCTATAACGTGGAGCATGTTAGAATGTCTCTTCAATCAGGATTCTAGGTTCGAGTATATACCCGTAACTGGACCAATAGACAGGTTTCACAGAATGGGTTTTCCGTATCACTTGTCACTGTACAGACTACACTGCTCAGACACCAGGCAATAGATGTAACAATATGTAGTTCAAAATTTGAATGTTCTGCTATAACTACATCATCCGAACGCATCGTGCGATCATATGTAGACACTTCTGTACATAGTCATGCAGTAACATGTGTTATCTGAGTAAATTAGGGCATTTCCCAAATGGTCACATCCGATTGGTCCCGTGAGATCTGAGATCAGTGCAATCACATTCATAGAACGAAGACACACCTCCAGAAAGTGATGGATGGAATTGATTCCTTGGTGGGCCTCGAAGTGTCCCCACCACAAAATAGAAAACACTATTGTCTATATGAATTACTGCCGATTTTATTTCTTCCAAATATAATATTAGGTCATTTGTAATATTGATCTTCTTGAGGAAAAACAAACAACTAGGGATCAAGAATGTCGGTAATAAAGTAACTAATGTCCAGAATTTTTGTCTCCTGTCGCGCAGTATCCCACAGCTGTGTCCGCCTGTACTAGATGTTCGCTTCCAGGTCAAATTTTTAAAACCAGATTATTTATTGGCTCATTTAAACGGAGCAGTCCTGTGACATAATGCTTTTTGAAGCTGGAATAGGTTCAAATACACGGAGAATGAAGTGGATTAGCCCGAAAACATCGGCTAAGGGGTCTATTTTTTTTTTTTTATTGTTGTTGTTGCTGACCCCTTTAGCCCGAATCACATATACAGACCGAAAAGGAAAAAAATAAATAAGACGTCAGTCGCTCGAGATCTTCAACTGCACACGGCGTGGGGAATTGAGACAGGCACGAAAAGCATTTTATCGAATAAATAATATGATTTGGCATCTCCAGAACTTTGATAATCAACTAATGACTCATTCCGTTAGACGAAATCTTCTTCCAAACTCTAATTTTGTCATCTAACTCGTCAAGTTGCCGCCATTTTCATTCTCGTTGACAGAACGAGATTTCCAACGCGATTGACCTTTCTGACCACGTGACTCGTCCATTTCACCATAGTCAGATCAGAAAGGTCACGATACTAGTGCGCACGCGCAGCCAAGTCTCGTTCAGCTGTAATCTGAGGAAATGGCGGTAAACATCGAAATCGAGCGTTTATTGTGTTTTCTTCGTCGTCACTAATTTTTTGGAGTCCCAAACAGTCATTAGAGATGGTACATGGTGAAAGAAGCTCAGGTCGGTCAAACTGTATCAAATTGGCATATTTTTTCTCTCTCGTTTCGTTATTTTCGTCAGCGAAAAGTTGCTCTTCGCGAGACGAATTTTTTTCTCCAAAATTTAACCCACCCTCGATCTCGGCTGTGATAGGAATGCCACGCCCCCTTACCCTAAATTTACCTATCACAGCCAGAGTTTCTGGGTTAGAAGTGGATCTGCTAAGGGTATTTTCTTATGAAATGTGAAATTCCCTTAGTCAGTAAGATGCTATAACTACTGCAGGGGCCTGGTCTGTGGAATGTGATCAAATTTTAGGTATATTTATACCATACCTTAAACTTGTGGCACACCAGAAACTTCCTGAATTAATTTTTATCTTGTGTATTATCGTCTGTTCTTCATATGATAAGCTCCAGTTCTAGGTTGTAGATTGTGTCCAAAGTTTGTTACCTACACATCAGAGGGGGAAAACCCTAAATTTTGAGGTCAATTTCACTGGAGATCCAAATATGTCAATTCTGTATTTTGGATTCATACTTCATCAAGGGTCACGAGAATGCATACAGTAGCCAACACTCAAGACAACAATGTGTCTAGAACAGTGCCTTTTCAGCGACACAAAGACTCAGACAATAGCTGCCTACATGAAGTATCTACCGTATTTTGGAGAAGCTGTTGCACACAATAAGTAGGCATGCATAAATGAGCAAGTCGATACCAAAATTTACTTCTGACATGATTAAGTTTCTCATGCCGTCAAATCTGGTCAGTGTTGTAATGTTGTTGGACTGTTTTTGGAATGGACACTGTTTGTGACCAGAAAATACATATAGGTGGTTCGAACAGTAGGAAGGTTTTACACAACAAAACTGGAACACTGTCCTGGTAATAATCGTAGATATTTACAGCTTTATTTGTTTATCCTGGTTGGTGTTGATTTACGTACATGAAGACATGTTTTGCTGTATAAAATCTACCAGGCACTACCTCATACCATGATCCACATTTCAAAGTTCAATTTATTGAAAAAGGTTCTTGCCATTCATTGTGCATTGAGACAGATCTGTGGTGTAAATCAGAAGCCTGGCAGCTTTGATTTACTGTCGGTGACCAGTAGCCAGATTTATAATCTAGTTGTGAACTCTTCATGTAGGTCTATATGATTGCTGAAGTCCGTGATATTGATTTCAACTGTGCCCGAGATGATTCAACGCAAGTGGATAAGGAAATAATCCCTAACTCCAGTCTCGCTCACGTCACACACACACACACTGCCGACCTGGCATGGTGATATGTTTACATGGGTCTGTATTAGGGCGGTGAAATGACGTTATCCCACTCTACAATGCTTTATACAGATCCAGACAGTGTCAAAATAAAATCAGAAAACTTTTTCATATACATGAACATGTAGCGTAAGTTGTACATGTATAGATTTTCATTCATTCATAGAAATTGGCAATAAATCTGACTTTAATAATTGGATGACTATTAAATCGGATTTACATACATGTGTACACACATTGTGCATAGGCCTACATGTACCTGTACATGTACCTCAATACTTGTGTAGTGTATGATATCGATGTACCAGGCAAACAAACCACAAACATGTACTTTATTGCACAGGGCATTGGAGAGTGGTGATATATCACTCGCACTCTCTACCACTCGCCTTTTTTAATAGAATAATGAGAGAGCGAAAAACAGCTCTCCTTGAAGATGACAGTCAGATATAGTAAACTGAGATCACTATCTAAATCACCAAAATGTTCACAGCAATGTCAGAACGGGCATGAATACTGCACAACTTTGTTGGGAAATTGCAACATCACAGTTGAATTTAAGCAGGTGACCTCACTGCTTGTTGGGTAACTCTTATTAAGAATCATCCCTGGTCCAATGGCAGAAGACATATTCAGCAGGACAAAGACCAGCCGTTTTATTAGGCCGCTGTCAGTTAATAGGTTGTTTAGCATGACCTTCTGCTAAAACATACATGCTAGATGCTATAATTATGTCTCCCCCAACTATGTTGGGGGGAGACATCTAGTGTTTGTGCTGTCTGTCTGTCTGTCTGTCTGTCTGTCTGTCTGGATGGATGTCTGTCTGCCTGGATGGATGTCTGTCCGTCCCCTTGCCTTGTCTGCAAGATATCTTGAGAACTACTGGATGGAATTTCACCAAACTTGGATGGAAGCTTCATTGGGATAGCCCCCTCATTTGATTAGGTTTTGGTGTATGTGCGTGCATTCATCCGTGTCCGGTGTCCGTCCGTCCGTCCATCTACTTGTACATGTATATACAGGCCTTGTCTGCAAGATATCTTGAGAACTACTGGACGGAATTTCACCCCACTTGGATGGAAGCTTTAGTGGGATAGCCCCTCATTTGATTAGATTTTGGTGTGTGTGCGTGCATTCATCCATGTCCGGTGTCCGTCCGTCCGTCCATCTACTTGTACATGTATATACAGGGCTTGTCTGCAAGATATCTGGAGAACTACTGGACAGAATTTCACCAAACTTGGATGGAAGCTTCATTGGGATAGCCCCCTCATTTGATTAGGTTTTGGTGTATGTAGGTGCATTCATCCGTGTCCGGTGTCCGTCCGTCCGTCCATCTACTTGTACATGTATATACAGGGCTTACCTGCAAGATATCTGGAGAACTACTAGATGGAATTTCACCAAACTTGGATGAAAGCTTCATTGGGATAGCCCCCTCATTTGACTAGGTTTTGGTTTGTGTGCATGCGTTCATCCGTGTCCGGTGTCCGTCCGTCCATCCATCTACTTGTACATGTATATACAGGCCTTGTCTGCAAGATATCTTGAGAACTACTGGACGGAATTTCACCACACTTGGATGGAAGCTTCAGTGGGATAGCCCCCCTCATTTGATTATGTTTTGGTGTGTGTGCGTGCATTCGTTCTGTCCGGTGTCCGTCCGTCCGTCCATCTACTTGTACATGTATATACAGGGCTTGTCTGCAAGATATCTGGAGAACTACTGGACAGAATTTCACCAAACTTGGATGGAAGCTTCATTGGGATAGCCCCCTCATTTGATTAGGTTTTGGTGTATGTGCGTGCATTCATCCGTGTCCGGTGTCCGTCCGTCCATCTACTTGTACATGTATGTACAGGCCTTGTCTGCAAGATATCTTGAGAACTACTGGACGGAATCTCACTCCACTTGGATGGAAGCTACAGTGGGATAGCCCCCTCATTTGATTAGGTTTTGGTGTGTGTGCGTGCATTCATCCATGTCCGGTGTCCGTCCGTCCGTCCATCTACTTGTACATGTATATACAGGGCTTGTCTGCAAGATATCTGGAGAACTACTAGACAGAATTTCACCAAACTTGGATGAAAGCTTCATTGGGATAGCCCCCTCATTTGACTAGGTTTTGGTGTGTGTGCATGCGTTCGTCCGGTGTCCGTCCGTCCGTCCATCTGCTTGTACATGTATATACAGGCTTTGTCTGCAAGATATCTTGAGAACTATTGGATGGAATTTCACCAAACTTGGATGGAAGCTTCATTGGGATAGCCCCCGCATTTGATCAGGTTTTAGTGTATGTGTGCATGCATTCATCCGTGTCCGGTGTCCGTCCAACCGTTCATCTACTTGTACATGTATATACAATGAAAATCGCTTCTTTGCAATTAATATTTTTAGATACGCAGCTTTGTTTAAGATACTTATTGTTACATTCATTTTATAGCACTTTCCCTTAAATTATGTGCCCATTCAAGGCAAGGTGGGAGGTTGGGGGGAGACGTATGTTTTTGCTCAAAAAACAACCAGCATAGGCTTCATGCCGGAGCGGCAACTCAAGGGTCAAAGCGGAACCTCTAGTTATTAATTATTAAGGTAAATTTTCCACCATCTACTCATTCCACTCCATCAAAATATCTTCCATAGATCAACTCAACGTATGACAATGTGTAGAGATACATGTAATTATCATACTTATTTTAACTTCATTTATTCCATGCGGGCAGGAAAAATATAATTATTCTGTAAAGAGACATTTTAAGTTTGCTTTAATTTAATTGTAACATTCTGTAAATAATTATGGTAGATAGTAAAACTCAAATGCACACACATTGTGTGAACAGAAATCAAGCGAAACAACTCTTACTTGTGACTACTGTTAAACATATCTGCAGAATTTATTACCCGAATTTTCAACGTCAGGAGTCGCCTCTTAATTAAATCTTCTTTTATTTTTTCTACACTGGCTCAAGATAGGGATTCTCTGCCCAGGGCAACGGATTTTGTATGTCCGTCGTCCATTAGCTGTACTGGTAATGTATTTCATTGATGTGCAGGTCGATACGAGGGAATCCCCGCTAGTTGCATGCCAGGACTGCCTCGTTTTGAAATTAGGGTTTCCCAAAGAATGTGAACCAAAATGCCGGCTTTTGAGTCGCTTCCAACGACTGCGACGGCACAGTCAGCTCATGCGTTTTCGCGGATTTGCTTACTTATTTTTTTACGGCCAATAATTGCTGATAATTGAAATACATGCGCCTTTTGCGGTATTATTTATCTCCAAAATATTGATGCGGGCGGGTCATGCGAAACAACCTATCAACTGACAACGGCCTTTAGGCCAGACAGTTTTTATTTCCGGATTAGCGTGCGGACTGCAGGATTTTTCCACTACGGAGGATGGAAAAAAATAAAAATTAAAATGCATAATTTAGATTTTTTTTTTCTGTCATTTGCCATATCTGTCAGGTCGGAGGAAAAGAAAAAAAGAAGTTCGTCAAATTCATATTTTCTCTTTTATTCCAAGGGGTATAATACCAATAGAAAACTGAAAAATTAGCACAATATCTCATCTGTCATGTCTGTTCGACTAGAAATGTGCAGTTGTCTAGAATATATTGCATATTACAAGTTCAGCATCTGTACTCTTGCATTGCATCCAACAACAAATGGAATTTTAACTTCAACTTTACTATACTGTATGTGAGTGAATGTGTAATGATATTTAGTATATACTAGTAATACCAATTTCATTACCGTACACATTATAAAAAATAAATAAATTCAAATTTAAATGTTTGTGGAGCATAGCTCCAGAGTTGCATTTCTATATTAAATAGAAAATGGAAAATTTACAATTTAGTAGCATGCATCCAGCTTTGCTATAAAAAAAACATTTATTCACATGTTGTATCAGTGACAAAGTATAAAAATTTTGAGTCGCTTCCAACGACTGCGACGGCACAGTCAGCTCATGCGTTTTCGCGGATTTGCTTACTTATTTTTTTACGGCCAATAATTGCTGATAATTGAAATACATGCGCCTTTTGCGGTATTATTTATCTCCAAAATATTGATGCGGGCGGGTCATGCGAAACAACCTATCAACTGACAACGGCCTTTAGGCCAGACAGTTTTTATTTCCGGATTAGCGTGCGGACTGCAGGATTTTTCCACTACGGAGGATGGAAAAAAATAAAAATTAAAATGCATAATTTAGATTTTTTTTTTCTGTCATTTGCCATATCTGTCCGGTCGGAGGAAAAGAAAAAAAGAAGTTCGTCAAATTCATATTTTCTCTTTTATTCCAAGGGGTATAATACCAATAGAAAACTGAAAAATTAGCACAATATCTCATCTGTCATGTCTGTTCGACTAGAAATGTGCAGTTGTCTAGAATATATTGCATATTACAAGTTCAGCATCTGTACTCTTGCATTGCATCCAACAACAAATGGAATTTTAACTTCAACTTTACTATACTGTATGTGAGTGAATGTGTAATGATATTTAGTATATACTAGTAATACCAATTTCATTACCGTACACATTATAAAAAATAAATAAATTCAAATTTAAATGTTTGTGGAGCATAGCTCCAGAGTTGCATTTCTATATTAAATAGAAAATGGAAAATTTACAATTTAGTAGCATGCATCCAGCTTTGCTATAAAAAAAACATTTATTCACATGTTGTATCAGTGACAAAGTATAAAAATACTTCATGATAAAACAATATTTTTGTTGAAGTTGGTCAAGAAATAAGCTGTTCACAAATATATTTATACAGATTTGGTCAATAGATAGCCTACTAAATGCTCAAAATGAAGAGAAAGTGTGTCAAAATCTTGTTAGTTGAGTACAAGCCTGTCCCTTAGTTGATTGGAACTCTTCTGTGAAAAAGGTAGAAAAGTAACGTATTAAACTTCACAAGTGCTTTTTCATCCATGAAAAAATGGGAAAGATGGCAGGATTTACTTTGTTCATTAAAGTATACTTTGATTAAAGAAATGCAGGGAAAGACTGGGAAACTATTCTTGGGAAGTCATGAGGTGAGGCAGGCATTATATCAAAAGCTTTTCCTAATGCAGCCTACCAACAGTGCTTCATTGTATTACAACAAGAACAACACAGACTGACGATCCTATAATAGGTGCGCGAAAATAACGCTCCTCAAAAGAAAATTAGGAGCGTGATGGAGCGCGAGCGCGATTGTGCTCCTTAAACGGCCAGGCTAAACTTCTTATATTTTAAAATGTGGAAACTACTTTTCTGACGTCGGCAGGAATAAAAAAAAAACGCAAATTGAAATTTTAATTTTTTTCTGGAAATCGGAAATCCTACTACGTCGGTGGATCCGCTAATCCGGAAATAAAAAATGTCTGGCCTAATAGGATATAAAAATGTTTTCAAGGATTAAGGCTAGGGTCTCCAAATTCATATTACATATGCAACTGGGGATTGACTAGAAGCCTATTGACTGACCTCGACCTATTTTTTTTTTTTTTTGGTCATATACTGTTTATGATGCTATAACATTCATGAAGAAATATAGCGAGGCTTTCCAAATTATTACTATACATCTGGTGATGGTACAGAGGTGTGCTGAAGATGACTGACCTTGACCTATTTTATCCAGGTCAGATTCTATTTAGTACAATATTTCTTGAAGGATTATAACTACATTGTCCAAATTTATACCACATATGCCTGGACCTGAAGTCTATTGGATATCCCTGACATTGACCTATTCCTAAATGTCAAATTCTATATTTTAAATCTTAAGTTCTCTGAATTCATGTTTGATAATCATATTCAATTAAGTTAAAATAGATCAGAAATTGTTGAAGAGTACTGACCTTGATCTATATTTCCAAGATCAAATTATTTGATTTGATTATGAGCTACATGTACATAGAAGAGTATGATATAAAGCTAAGAATTTGGTCATACTCTACCAGAACCTTAGCGCAAATTTTTTCCCGTCAATTAAGGCCTTGGCTAAAGCTGACCTGGCTCAAACTGATAGCCGAGGGGTATTGGAGCCCATTGAACTTTTTTTTGGAATTAATATACATGAAAATATTCTTGTTTGTTCTGACTTATTAAAGCCCAACTCACACGACAAACATTTTGTTGTATTAGAACAGAACACTGTTCAGAACATGTTTTGTCTGCAGTGTGAGGTGCCCAGAAACACGAACATTCTGTTCCAGGGACAAGTTCGTGAAATCAAACATGTTTGATTTTCGGAACATGTTTTTGTCCTCAAAACAGTTTGTCTTCAGTGTGTGGTGATCGCGAACATGTGTTCGAACATTTACCAACAGTTATCCAATCAACTGGCAGCTGTCGGTCATGTGACGAAGCCATTTTGACACAACAATGTCATGTGGCTCCCATCACATCGCGGCGACTGGCGGTCAAGAGAAAATGTTTGCAGTGTGAGGTTACCACAAACAAAAACACGAACAAACTGTTCTGTTCTAATACAACAAAATGTTCGTAGTGTGAGTTGGGCTTAAAGAGATGCCCCCATGTTGTTTCCCCCCCAGAACTTCGAAGAGTTTGTCCTGCAGCTTTTTGTTCACAGTTCCTGATGAAGTGAGTTGACTTTCCCAGATTTATTAGGCGTGCACATATTATCAGTTGTGGCACGTTGCCATTCATCAATAAACATCTTTGCCGATAAAACATGTTTTTGAGTTGCTGTATTCGACTTTGTGCGCATCGTGCACCCATGGTTTAAGGAACACCTGAACCAGTTAGAATTTACGTGCATTCATGCATGCGTGCATTCAGAATTTCTAACTCGGGATGGTAAGAATAGATATACCCAAAGTTTGGTACCAATCCATGACCTGGAACTGAAGATACTGCACGGACTAGCAAAAATTAATAGGCAAACAGAAATCATGATTACAATATATATGACGGTGACCTCGTTTATTGATGGGCGTATAAAAAAAGTTGCATCTTGTTCGTCTTCAGTTTTTCTTTTTCGTGACAACAAAATAACTTTATCCAAGCAGGAAATGCAACAGCTGTATTCTTTAAGCCCAACTCACACTACGAACATTTAGTTGTATTAGAACAAAAACACTGTTCAGAACATGTTTTGTCTGCAGTGTGAGGTGCCCAGAAACAGAAAACATATGTTCGGAACAAATGTTCGTGAGATCAAACTTGTTTGATATTGCGAACATGTTTTGCCCTGAAACAAGTTTTTGTCTTCAGTGTGTGATGATCGCGAACATTTTGCCGAACATTTACCAACAGTTATCCAATCAACTGGCAGCTGTCGGTCATGTGACGAAGCAGCTCTCACATGACACAACAAAATGGCCTCGCTGTTTCATCGCGGCGACTGGCGGTCAAGAGAAAATGTTCGCAGTGTGAGGTTACCGCGAACAAAAACACGAACAAACTGTTCTGTTCTAATACAACAAATTGTTCGTAGTGTGAGTTGGGCTTTAGCACATGAGAACAAAGTTCTGCTGAATTCAAGCCCAATTTGACCTGCCATTCCTGTGACTTCTATCTTGAACCTTTTTTCATGGACTGATTCATCAAAAAAAGTGTAATCAGTTCATTTAAATGACAGCATATACATGTATACATGTATAAACATTTATGCTGGCTTGGTCAAATAAGATGGCTCTTTTCCTGGGACTTCAACCATCTGGGCAGATGTTATTGCACAATTTAGGGGTCTTTTAAAGAGAATATGGAGATAATATATAGTTTATCTAGCTGGTGTGTCAACTTAGTTAGACCAGCACAAAAACATAGCACAGCTGCTGACCGACTTTCAGAGGTTGAACCAGTGCAAACTAATTCAGTTGAAATCAGTATTGAAAATGTAAATCAGGGGGCCAAAATTACACACTTTTGCAGATTTATCAGACATGAACAGAGTGTCTACTTCCTATATCTCTCATGTTAAATCTGCTAAATTCAGGGTGTCAAAATTGAAAACAGGGTGCCGAAAAGGCACCCTGGCACTCCTCTGGCTAACAACAGTAGGGTCTACATGTTCATGTGCTGTGTATGTTCTTGCCATGTTTATGGAAGAGCTTACGAGTGTTTGATCCGCTGGATTAGCCAGTGTGGGACACAAGTCACAAACCTGCATTGTCATACATGTACATGGAGCAAACCCTTGATTTTCATATAAGGTGAACTGCACTGTCTGTTATGTGCATTTTTGAGCCCACTCTGTGTAAAGAAATAGGGTAAACACCACTTGTGTTTCATATCATGATAGGATGTAGACTGTCAGTTTGTAATAATGAAAAGCAATAAACTGTAAGGCCTTCACAAACATATTATTTATTAATTACTCTTATGGAAAAATAATATGAAGCACAAGGGAAAATTTCATTTATCTATGTAGATGGCCTGTGAAGCAAAGATCTGTCCAAAAGATTGGTTCAGTTCTCTCCTGTGAAGCCTCCCTCCTGAACTAAGCCCCACCCCACCCAATAATCTTGTATATTCTGAAAGCTTAAATCGTGGTACGGTACACTACCATTGGGGATGTGCCCCCCAAAGGTACCTGTACTAAGCCCCACTTTTTATCTTCTGAGCCAGCTGTCCTCCCACAAGAATTAGAAAAATTCACAAAAAATTTAATCTGACAGTTGTTGAATGATAGCCTGCAAACATTGGATCATCGTGCCTTTGCTGGTATATTAGACACTGCGAAAAGTTGACTGATTACCGCAGACATAATTTCCCTATTCCTACGAAACCACACCCCCTACATGTCCCGCTAATTGTGATTGGTTATAATCCTAGGTCAGATCGCGGCGATTGGCGTTCAAGAGAAAATGTTTGCAGTGTGAGGTTACCACAAACAAAAACACGAACAAACTGTTCTGTTCTAATACAACAAAATGTTCGTAGTGTGAGTTGGGCTTAAAGAGATGCCCCCATGTTGTTTTCTCTCATGTTAAATCTGCTAAATTCAGGGTGTCAAAATTGAAAACAGGGTGCCGAAAAGGCACCCTGGCACTCCTCTGGCTAACAACAGTAGGGTCTACATGTTCATGTGCTGTGTATGTTCTTGCCATGTTTATGGAAGAGCTTACGAGTGTTTGATCTGCTGGATTAGCCAGTGTAGGTCAGATTTCACCAACTAGCCTGCTGGAAAAATGTGGAAATATAGTTTACGAAGTGGATCTGAAAGATTTCATCTTCATGGAACGATCAGATGGTCTCTTGGACACGTTATTACTTCAGAAATAGAGAGGTTTGAACGGAATTACTGAGGGAATTTACATTTCTGCAGCAACATTTTCTGACACGGTAAAATAGTTAAAATTTGTAGTTCCACATTTTCCCCATTATTTCTTTGTTTCACTCTCGATCTTTGTTTGTCAAAATGAAAACATTCTTTGATAATCCGATTGTTCAATGTTTAGGCATTTCAAAGATCTATACATCTGGACAAGTTTCACTCGAGGCGCTCGCATAAAATGCGACATTGAAGATGGGGTGGTGTTTTATTTGACGGCAAAGCAGCGTATTCGTCTTTCAGCGTCATTGGGGTTGGGAAGGCTCTTAGAAATTACACCAAAAGTCGTCATCGGGGTTGGGGACAGCAAATTAATTTGTCGTCTTTTGGCATCATGGGTACCAAATGAGTTTTAATCATTAAAAACTGTACCAGACAGTTTTAATCTGTGTGATACAGATCTTCCAAGTATCTGGCCTATTGGGTATAGCAAAGGCACGCAGCATATGGATATGGTCTGCAATGTAGAGCAATTGAATGATGATTATTTGAAAACTGGCAGATTTGCACCTTCACCTGATGACTTTGGTCTTTTTGAGAGACGGTGATCTTTGCCAAAGCTCTAAATATGGATAAGCTACTTGACAAAATTGCTTAGGTTTGGGTTGTAAACCTGGTATCATGTTGTATTTATTTTCATTGGGCGATGAAGATGAATTGCCAAAGAGTTGAACAGTGCATTGTTGTTGTTCTATATGTAGTCTTATAGTATTCTTTAATACTTTGTAGGAACCTATGAAGTCTCGAGCTCCACAGCTTCACCTGGAATACCGGTTCTACAAACAGTTAGGACAAGCAGGTGAGTTAACGGCATACATGTTACTTGTGTGTGCATTCTCTGAATTCAGACTCAATTCCTGACAATTATACATGTAACTCTCTATTACAGGTATATCATCATCGACTGGTTGAAACTTGTTCATCATTTACAGTACACCAATAAAATGACCACTACATCCTCTTCGCATCGTGCGCAAACCCTTTACGTATCGTGCGCGAACGATCTCCGCATCGTGCGCAAACGATCTCCGCATCGTGCGCAAACGATCTCCGCATCGTGCGCAAACGGTCCTCGCATCGTGCGCGAACATGAAAAGCTTGTTCCTGCAGCGAAGCTGGCAGTCCAGCTCCCGATCGCATCATGCGGACATCGTGCGCTAAATGACCAAGTCCGTTTTCCGGCAAGAGAGAAAAGCATACAATCGAAAGTGTCAACAATGCAATAAATACATTTTATATGTACAGTTACATGGACGGAATAAAGCCAAGAAATCTAGAACTTCAAAAGAGAGATCGTTCTACCGTACCAGTTTGACGAAGTTCAGAGTTAGGATGGGCAAAGCATGTCAGTGATTGACGATGAGTCGACTTGACCGAATTATAGTGACACTCGAAAATATGAGAACAAAATATCTTCCTCTCTTTCCGTTTAATGAATGAATGCTGCACATTATTGATACACATAAAGGGACAGAGAAAATAATTCCAGCTACTTCAGAACGGGGAAATATGATGTGAGAAATGCTAAACTGGGAAATCCAGTGGTGACCTAGTTGTTGGCTGGTATGAAAGGGAGCAGTCATTTACTACCTTGGTTCACGTGCATAAGTTTCCTGCTAACCGGGCTGTAACAGACTAAAAACGATTTCAGGACAGGCATTTGGTTGATACTTTGCAATACCGTACGAGAAGAATATCACTGATATTCCACTGGACATTTTTTTGGCATTCTGATGTTCTCATATAGTCAATATAGAAAAAAAAAAAAAAACATATATGTGTAGGGATTCAATGTTTATGAAAACCTAATTTTTGCTTAAATATTGTCAATGGGCATTTACCACAATTACTAATTACACAGATATCTTACAGACATTTATTATTATAAGAAAAAAATTCTAAACATTTTAAAATGTTCAGAATATTTTGCTAACTGCCAATATTTGAAAAGAAGGTTGATTCTTGATTGGATAAATTTGTAACATTTTGAAACCTATCCCTTCAATCAAATGTAGATTTTCAATTTGAGAATCATGCCATATACCGGCACGATACTGAAAAATATCATTGCGAAGTCTTATCAATATTATCCAGTTTCTAGATGATACTTCGTATACCTATAAGGGTTCATTAGTCAGTGGAGATAAACCTGTTTGTGTCTAGACCTAGTGTTCCCAGTCTTTTTCGGAGTGGGCGAGTAGTAGGGTTTAATGTTGTTTTCAACCTTGATTCAGTCATATCACGTCGGTGCCTCCTTGTGCCAGAACGCTAGAGTGCTCACAGTTCCTATTACCCTGGACACTGATCAGCCCAGCCAGTACAGCACCTGGTCACCCATCCAAATATTGACTGAGCTTAATGGCTATGAGAGAGAGAGAGAATTAAGGCTTAACGTCGCATTCAGCAATATTTCAGCTATATAGCGACGATCAAACAAAATTCTAAGTAATCAATTCAAAAACTCAGTAAGCTAATGCTTAATGGCTATGGTGAGTTTTTAGAGCTCGATGTGTTGGGCAAACCACATATCTTCATGGTGATCTGATCCTAAGAGGTGATAAACACAATTGTGATATTCTTCTGAGCGCACACGACTGTTTTACTCTCAAAAACAATTAGAGTGAAAATTCAATATATTGGAATCCGCGAAAAATCTTTGGTTTAAACGATGCTTTATTGCATTTTTTTTGCAAGTGGGAGCGCATTAAGACGAGCTTATAACTGCGCCTCGCACATTGAACTACATTAAACAATACAATACACTTCGGGACTAAACATGAACGAACAATTATGATGCACGGCGAGAAGAGAAAACATAGATATAAGGGGAATATATAATCATAACAAAATCTTTCCGATTGCATGTATTCCATCTAATAGACTGGAAATTTCAATCTCAGATTGATTTGATTATCTTCAATTCAGATTGAATTTCAATCTAATTTTTTCAGAGTGTTAGTATATTTCTGTGTAGAATACACTAAATAATATTGCGAGACATCTTAATACTATGGAGCTGAGCTGCTGTCAAATTTGAGCAAATGGGGCTACCGATGTTTATATGAGAAAAAAAATAATGGGTACTTTGGTGTTGCAGGAATTACTATCGGGATATGAAATTTCAACTTTCCCCCAGGTGGATTGACACAAAAAAAAAAGCTAAAAAAACCCCCCAAAACAATTACCTGATCTTCTCACCTTTCACCTGTAGCTCCTGGAAATGGCACGGAGATATTCTTGAGTTAATATATATATGTCAGTGGTTTTAAAATCTGCAAGGCCACTCTCTCTGTGAAATTCAGTTGTTGAAGAAATGTATATACACATGAACATCTTTCAGAATCGGCACAAAAAAAAGATAATAAAAAAACAATCACATGATCTTTTCACCTTTTACTTGTAGCTCCTGGAAATGGCGCGAAGATATTCTTGAATTAATATATATATGTCAGTGGTTTTAAAATCTGCAAGGTCACTCTCTCTCAAATTCAGTTGTTGAAGAAATGTATATATACATGAACATCTTTCAGAATCGGCACAAAAAAAGCTGAAAAAAAAACCAAACAAAAAAAAACAATCACATGATCTTTTCACCTTTTACCTGTAGCTCCTGGAAATGGCACGGAGATATTCTTGAATTAATATATATGTCAGTGGTTTCAAAATCTGCAAGGTCACTTTCTCTGTGAAAAATATAGCAGGTATCTTCCCCCAAAAATTTGAAGTTGATTGATATAAGTGCTCAAAAGTTAACAGAGGGAAAAGAAAAGTAGGCAAGAAGACAGAAGAAACTGACAGACACGCTGGATTTACCTCTAATGAAAATCAAAATTTAAAATATTTGTATTCTGTGTGAAGTGGCTCTGTAATTATGCACATTCCACAAGGAAATCTTGCAATTGTAGGGGCCGTGGCAAAAGTTACTATTACGGCCGTACGGATAATCAGTAAACACACAAGACTCCTATTCGTCGACAGTATAAATATAGAACATTGTTTGTGTCTCACACACACGTAAATATTCGGAAATATTCAGTCCTAGTATTTCATCTAATGTCTGCAATAAATTGAGTAATATGTTTTAAATCTTCCGATATTTATCCCGACAGGGAAGCCGCTTCTATATTTCATTAATGACACTCGGTTGTAAATTTCCCACATTCTTTAGAAACTAGAAACAAATAACTTCTCCCGCAATCACGTGCTGGTCTGTGACCCATTAATTTGTTTACAGTGGGCGGAGTTCCGGGGATCCCGTGTTTTCATTGGCTGTGTTTTTGTAGTAAACAAGCAATGGCGCGAAAGACTTCGCCATTAGATTCTGGTTGTCTAACATTGCATTCGGTGCTATCATATGGACTACGAGTATCATTTTTTCAAGTTAGGTTCATCTACGAATAATACTCTCAATCAGCACATTCGGTTCATGCTACAATAAAACCTATCGCCATCGGGGCACGTTTTCGCACCTCTTTATTGCGACTGGTTTGAAAGTTTCTCCAGGACCGAAGCCGGGCGAAGGAGGTCGTAAAATCAAAAATAATTCAGATTCAGACACATATCTCGTGTTTGACTGAAAGATTATTGAGAAATATTATAAAGAACACACAGTTTGCAGATGGAATTACGAATTAACGACAATGATAAATTGTACGCATTCTTTGCGCATCGTGCGAAGTGGCAGTCTATAAATGCCCGCATGATCTCCGAGGGAACTCCGCACGTTATTCGCATCGTGCGGAGATCGTTTGCGCATCGTGCGGAGATCGTATGCGCATCGTGCGGAGATCGTTTGCGCATCGTGCGCGTATCGTTTCCGCATCGTCTGCGCATCGTCTCCGCATCTATAGTGCTCATTTTATTGGCGTACTGTATGCCATGTACATTTACTGTTGCCGATCAGAATAGTAGGGTCTACTTTCGTTTCACTCATTTTCTCACAACGGTCTGATATAGTTACAGGATATACACATTACACATGCACTAGATTTTTTCGACAGAAGGCTATTCTAGTTTTGAAAACAGAGAGGCCGAAAGATGGCTTTCTTGATCCACAACCTTAGTACCCAAATCAAATACATTTTGCAACGATTGCTTCTCAATAGGATGTGGCACGAACTTGTAAAAGTAAAAACGAGGAATTCTCCAACACTGTTGCATCATTTTCTCCCAGACTACTATTCATTCATGTAGTCTACATGTACCTTGTGAGTTTTATACAACTAAAAAATGAATAGTTTGTGCATCAAAACTGTCCTCCCCCAATTTTGCCTCTGCCTCAAAGATTCTTGTTGTCAATTATTTTCATTCTGTGCTGTGTCCAAGACACAAGTTGTTTTAGCAACATGTAATGACAAGCATGGAAGAAGTCCCATTTCACCTGCTGCGCCAGAGATTAGAGAGCTAATTCGGTCTCTTGTTCATAAAATGTTTGAGAGCTGTTATCACTCTCCTGGATTTTATTTTGCGCGAGTGATGCGCTCTCTGGTTTTGAGGAGAGTGATCAAAACTCTCAGGACTGGTCATGGTAAGAGTAGGGCTCAGCTCCTCAGACAGCTTGTTGTAAGATGCGACGAACTGGGACCCCCACAGGGTTTCCCGGTGTGAAACGGAAGAGGACCCCACCCGTGTGGTTTACGGGTGTAAAAAGGAATAGAACCCTACCCATGGGGTTCCCAGGTGTGAAAAGGAATAGGACCCAAATGTCGTGATACAACTGAAATATAGTTGAAAGCGACGTTAAATCATAATCACTCACTCCCTCTCTTGAAGAAAAATTTAGGAGAGTGATGGAGATCGAGATTGATTACTCTCTTTAAAACTGAGAGACTTTATACTGCTAGTGTATGATGATTTCAACAATTAGAGAACAATCATGTATATTTATTTATTCTGCAAACAGAATTACATGTACTATTTAAACCTTCCGCTAAACAGATATAAAAAACAAAAATATAATCCACTCCACGTCCCCCTCTCATGGCAAGCAGGTAAATGATAAACGAACCATTAAGTGTAATGATCCTAATATTGGACAATTAATATGTCATAATTGTGGATAATGACCTCACAAACATTTAACCTTCATGTTCTGTACATGTACACATGGAAGGAAGTACTTAAAGTGGGCCTGTAGCTGCCTATCATTGTGTAGTGTTAGAATGTGACAAACTGCTGATAAATTGGATTTTTGTTTCTCTGCCCCTTGTTAAAACATTCATGTTCATGAGCCAAGCACATTAACACATTGTAAACTTTACATGTTCACCAAATTCAGCTTCACGTGTATGCAGGCTGGGGCTATTCATAGAATGTGTAAATACATACATACATGTATCAATGATGTAACACGGATGTGAACCCTTTGCCTGCAAATTACATGTGCATTTATGTGAAATCCATGAATTCACAATCCTGATAGCATTTGCCCAGTGTCCATTGGAATTGATCGTGCACGATCGATTTTGTTTTGTGTGAAGCCTTTTTGGCTAGGAGACGTAAGCCGGGAGGTGAGGCGGTTTGTCTCCATCAGCTGGCCCCTTTGTTGATGTGTCGAGAGAAATTCAGTTGGAATTGTCACGTGAAATAACATTAGGTGAACCACTCGGCTGGCTTTCTTGTCCGAGCAGTGGTCGGAAAGCTATCTCCTTACTGGCAGTACATGTACATGTTCATGTATACCCTGTAGTTGGATTTCACCTTCTGACTCCAGATAGTTTAATAGATACATGTAGATTGATTTGGAGGTTTAGTTTGGGCACCCATACATGATGAGCCTGGCAAGGCATAGTGTAATCTGTGGTGTGGAACTACTGAAACTCATGCAATACAGCCTGACAGCTTCATATTCAGCAGTGAAGCTTTTACATATTTAATGACACACGGTCAACAGATACAACAATATCATGTTGGAGAAAGTTGAAACACTGTCCGCTTGATGGGCTGTCAGTCTCTCGCCATTTGTGGCCATGTGTTGGGCGCGAAAATGAAAATAACATCATTGCGGTGATGTTTGAGTGACATAATGATGTGCACAAATTTTACTGAATACCTAAAGTCATGGTATCCAGGGGTTATTTTAGACACTTTTCCTTTATATAACTCATTTCAAAAAGATGAAAAACTCAATTTAATTTTAAAAAATAAACAACAAAACTCAATTTTTTCGGGTTTTTCATCACATGCAGTCTGGAAACTCAATTTTTTTATCTTTTTAGTAGGACACTTACAATAAATAAATTCGCGACAATTTTTCATCGTGAATGAACATGTCAGTAATGTTATGAAGCTCATCAAGCAAAGTTGCGTGTCATACATAGCTGCATACAAGTTTGTTTGCTAAGTATACAGTGAGAATAATGTCTGTTTTGTTCGTTTCTTGTTTCTGGGGAAACGTCTTTCAACGTCACACGCATCCAAGTGAAATGTTGACTGAGAGAGAAAATGCTTGCCCGTTGTCTTGGTTCCGAACTTAACCGAAAAACCCGGAGATTGACGGACAGCGTGTCTCGGAGACCAGACTCATAAGCCACAGCAGTATGACAG
The DNA here is from genome assembly GCA_036873755.1 of Hanleya hanleyi. Taxonomy (NCBI): domain Eukaryota; kingdom Metazoa; phylum Mollusca; class Polyplacophora; order Lepidopleurida; family Hanleyidae; genus Hanleya; species Hanleya hanleyi. The sequence goes on from JAVTVY010020468.1 coordinate 70,071, forward strand.
CAGTGGTTCCCGAGTGGACTAAAAAGAGGGGACGTAACTTTGAAATATCAAAATGGCGGACTAGTTCGATCGTCGAAAACGTCGCCGAACAGTTTGCTTTGAAATGAGAAACGTTCAGTGCAATGTCTTTATCGGACCTATACGACTGAAATGAGAACAGTTCAAGACCAGACGTCCTTATCGGAGCTATACGATTGAATAATAAAGGTACACAAGTTATCTGTCTGCACATCAGTTACAAATCCTGAGTGCTTATCTCGACTCGAGTGGCGTGGCTTGTCACACGTTTTTTTTTTCTCTCTCGCGGGGGTTTTGGGGGAGGGGGACGGGATAACAGACGACGAAACTCAGTTTAGATTTCTCAGAAACTCAATTTATTTCGTAGAAACTCAATTTTTCGCGCGCCTTCAGCGCGTAAATTCTCAAAATTTTAGAAAACTCAATTTTCGGCAATAAAACTCAATTTACAAAATTTTGCAAAAACTCAATTTGTAATTGTTTTTCATCGTAGTTACCACGATGAAAAAAGTGTCTAGAAAAACCCCTGGGTATCACATCATCCTTTGTGCCTGTGAAGTTCAGTAAAATGTCAGAGCATATGAAGACAGAACGCACCACACATGTATGCTTTTTAAACCGACATGCCATGCCATTTATTTTTGACGTTTATTTTCTTTCATTTTTTCATGAACGGTAGAGACAAGTTCAGTTTTATGTGGTTCAGTATGTTTTATTTTGTACTGTCATATGTGTACATGTAACATGCCACTTTTGTGGAAGGGCCCTCGGTGGGTGAGTGGTCTAAGGCGCTTCGCTGGTGACCGCTAGCCTCACACCGCTGAAATGGCACGGGTTCAAGCCCAGCTGGTCCATGTGTGAAAGTTTGTCAGTTACTTGCCGAAGGGCGGTGGTTCTCTCCGGGTACTCCGGCTTCCTCTACCAACCAAACTGACCGTCACCATGAGTGAAACAAACTTGAGTGTGACATTAACCCTTTCACCGATTATTCCCGGTATACAGGGATAACGAGAGTGCGTACCAATATGACCATTCCTGGTTGACCGGGTTAGCTTTAAACCTGTTGGCCATCACGATGGGTACAGCACTTTTATTTTTTTGCATTCATTTTAACGGAAACCTATCAAACACTGTATACTTCTGGAAAGCCAAAACCTTGATCAATTCGATTCTCCAAATTGTTTGTTTGTTTGCAAAAGAAATAGAGGAAAATTAGATGTTGAACGGGAAAAATCGGAGCGAAAAATGCATTTTTCCCACATACCGTGTGACGAACCTGTCGGCAGCAAGCCGCAGAAATGAAAAAAAAATCATGGAAAACCTCATCCTAACTCCTGTATTTTTGAAGTTACACGACTGGTAAAGCATGGTTAATATTCCCCAGACGATTGAAACTGCCAACGACGACCGGCAAAGTTTATTTCCATATTTTTACGAGTCTTGATCCACAAAGTTTGTTGAACAACTTTCCATTTCGTCAAAGATGGCTTCGCCCGGTGGTCGAGGAGCCAATCGGTATGCGTAATTTTGCCCACGTGACCTCTGTCAGACAGTGCCTGGAACTTCCAGTGGAAGGATGGAATTACATCATTTTAATCCAATCGTATCCTTCGTTTTATTTTTGCCATCCGTCCCAGGCGATGTCATCTTTTGAAAGGGGAAAAGTCACACTTTTCAATGAGAGGTCAAACATCGAAAATGGCCCACGAAAACTCGAGATAAACACTGGCAAATGCGGTCGAAAAAAGACGATTTCTCCGTTGAATTTTGACGTTTTCAAGTCAAAACAGCCGGGGGAAGCGCATTCTCTTGCAGTAAAACCTAATTTTGTATGCTATTTTATTTATTTTGCTATAAAACTGGAGCAAATGACACTGGAATGTGCATTGTGGAGACTGGGTGCCTATGTTTTTCTTCAAATCTCCGACGCGAACACAATTTCTAGCATTCCAAAGACAACATATACAAATTTTAACAGTTTTCAGGGAATTGATCGTCAGCAGGTCACTTTTGTCAGGGGAAATAATCGGTGAAAGGGTTAAGCCAAATCCCCCCCCTCCCCCCACTTTTGTGAAGTTCAATAAAAATCGATTCCAGCCTAGATTTTGAGGCTTATTACATCTTCAAAGTTTTATCACCATTCACCATCACAAGACCTGTTTAAATTCTGTTGTCATGGTCACTTCAAGTGGATCTACCGCAAACTATGCTCATAACGCAACTTTAGTCCTAACTTTTTTTAGTCTCCTGCGATGGGGAGAGTAAGGACCCATGCTGGTTTATGAGCATACCATGAACAGGAATTAAAATATCGATCGGTTTGTGTTGTCAGTTTTGAGATACCCAAGCCTGGAAATAATTTTTTCATTGGTGCCTGACACTTTGACAGGCATCAATAACTTGGTGCCTGACATTTGGAATTCGGGCCTCGTTAAGACTATTTCGTAATCAGCACTACAAATGATAACCTACTACAGCTTACAACTGTACTATGATCAAGAATAATTCCTTATAATTATTATGATCAGCGAAAATGAAATAAATTTGACAGCATGATTAACTTTTTCGAATTTCTGTATTCAAGATGTGTTTTTGCTGAAAAAAAACCCTCGAAATTTCTTTTCAACAGTACCTCCAAGGATATCCACAGCCTTATCAAGCTGACATTTTGTTATGTAACATGTATGGGCACCCAAAATGAATGCACAAAAAAATAATTATACCTTTCTTGAAAAAAACCCCAATGTCCATCAGGTCTTCTGTTTGTAAAAATCCAAGCAAGCGAAACTAGGCCTCCCAGATATAATTAGGATAATCAACCACCCAAGATTGCCATTTTATAACCTTGCAAATGGTCATTTTTCATTGAGAGGCGATCGTTGACGTTGTTGTTGTTGTTGCAAATGTCAATTTCTGAGTGTAAACTCGTTTGCCCGCAGTTTTGCAGTTCAACGATAATTGCAGCCAAAAGAAATCTTACATTTTGTACATCAATGTCTAGTGTACCAGTTTTGTCCAGTTTCGGGTGGTAGGTAGCTGTAAAATATCAGATCAGAATCGCTTAATTTGATATGCCCGCTCGCAGAACGATCCTGCCAAAGGGAATCCCAGTTCGAGGATTTCCTCACAATAATGATGACGTCAGCAATTTTGCGAACATGGCGTTCGGCGACAATGGAAAGCATGGTCGAGCAGGGACTTTGACTAGCCATGCAGGACAATTGTCATTGCAAGTTTGACGAATAAAACAGATATTTTTCAGGTTTGAAATAGCATGAACATCCTCCGCTCTAAAACAGTGGAAAACTGTCGACAGTTAAATTTTCCAGTATAAAATGTCACCGGACAAAACGACCGGGTCCGAGTGATTTGTGCCTGCCAAAGCTCCATTCGGTGTCGGACATTGTCCGTGACCGGCCCGTTATTTCCAGGCTTGGATACCCAATTGGTGCACAATTGGTCCTTCTGCAGGATGTGCATGTTGGTGACCTCAAAACTACCTCTGTTGTGCAGTGTTGATTTCAGTTTCAAATTCGGATCCTATGTGAGCTCATGATCTTCAGTTAGACCTCACTAAAACCATCCTCGCAAGGCAGTACATATTGATCGATCTGTTAGGATCGATACGCTGGCTTGGTTAGTTACCCATAGTAGTTTTACATATAAATAGATTAAGGGTTTTTCTCTAAATCAACCCAATCGGTGAACGAGCTTAGCAAGTTGATTAGACCAATCCGCTGCGCGGTTTGACAGGTTTGAATTTCGTCGCTGGCATGAGTACTTTGATGTCAAGCTGAAGTCGACATTGAGAGTCAAAGCATAAACTGCAGAATTGGGATACCGACATGCTACATGTAATTCAAAACAACCGCGGGGGATGAAATGTACGAGATTGTATACATAATAGAGGCAAAGCATCAAGAACTCATTCGAATCACCAAAAATGTCCAGGTAAACCCGCTGCGAGGATTTAGGATTTACCTGTACTTGTGAAGATGCACTGAAACTAACACAGAGCCTCATTTATACCAGCTCTGTCAGAGATAGTGGAAATGCTTATCAGTCATACCAAAGGATATACCGAATGTCCCCACATTACATTAAAAGATACCGAGTAGTAGTCCAAACAACAAATTGGTGTCTCTTTCTAGGCTTCATGGAATGTCATTATAATGGATTTTAGTACTTAATATAACACATGTAAAAATTGTGTTTTATTAAATATTAAGTCTTTTGCTTTGCATTTCACCTGTAACTTGAATTTAACTTCCAGAGCTCAAACCTGTACATGCATTACCTGTATTTAAAATATAGCTCCAGGTAATAGCTGTGCTGTCACTACCTGTGGTTGAAAGCCAAAGGACAGATCAGAAGGAAGTTCAGTTAAGTTGTGAAAGGTGGTCTGATCTGACAACACACCTGCGGTTTCTTAACTCGCCCTTTCAACTCCAGCCTACTTTGTACAACCACATGTTCTTGTATATCAACACACCTATCCAGGTTAACATCCCTTTGATGAAATTGGAGCTCCTGAGTGGGGTGATCGACAGTGACGCAACATCATGCAGAGGCTTCTCCAACTGTCCAACAATTTAAATATTTAACATGGGAGAGATTGGGTTAATTAAGAAGTGGATTGGTAAATTCTGGCAATATGTGATTTTTGGACAGACATCTTCATATCCTGGTTTATAACCCTGCAGTTTTTTGGGGGTTTTTTCAAAACATTATTTTGAAGCCATAACTGATTGCTGAGGGGAAGTTTGGATTATAACTACATTATGATACATGTAATTCCTCTAATAATTCAATCCCTCTATTGAAATTCATTCACCCCAATTTTGGTTACTAAATTCATTCGGTGGTTCTAATTTAAATTTGATCACCCTCTAAAGTCATTGAAATGACAAAGACATAATGGATGAAATATGCATGATTTTGAAACATTTTGCCAACTTCCTATTCTACTAAATTTGATCACCCCCTGACTTTTTGTTTTGAATTATTACTATTACAGTATTAGGGGATATTTGTACATGATTGACTGAATCTACATGTTAGTAATAATTAAATTGAACAGTATTTATGTTAAGGAAGAAATTCAAATGGGAAGAAAATAAACTGTACATTATACACCAGCTGAACATTCTATCATTAGACTGATTTCGTTTCCATATTCAAGACTGCAATTCTATTATTGTACTCAACTCCCTGGCAACTATTGTTAAACAAGCAATATCCATGTTCACGCTGACAGTCTAGGCATTCCAGTGTTACCCCCTGTACAACAACACTAAAGTAAACTGAGGCCCGTGCTTACAGACAACAAGCCATGTGGCACTGTTTATGTATGCAATGGATACTTGAAATAGCCATCATATACACAAGTCTACAATGTACATTTAACTTGTAGCACAAGCTGCACATGTAATGTATATATGTGAATTTGACACAAACTCAAACAACTGACATGTACATTGAAATTTCAAGTGTTTGGTCTCTTTGACACACTCTTACATGTGTATGTAAGAAGAGTCTTTTCAAACTTGTAATCAAGAATTCAATATTATGACTGTTTACCTCTCGGTCATGTGACAATGCGACAGAGAATGTAAAATCATTACTTAACCGGCTTAACTCATTCGGTACCAATGACGCCAAAAGGCGACAAAATAATTCCCCGTCTCAACCCCGTTGACAACTTTTGGCGTAATTTCTTAGAGCCTCCCCAACCCCAATGACGCCAAAAGGCGACATCGCTGCTTCACCGTCAAATAAAACCCCACTCCGTCTGCAATGTAGCATTTTACGTGAGCACCTCGAGTGAAACTTGCCCAAATGTAGATATTTTTGAAAAGCCTAACCTTCAACATTCGGATTATCAAAGAATGTTTTCATTTTGACAAACAAATAAAACAAGATCGAGAGTGAAACGAACAAATAATGGGGGAAATGTGGAACTACAAAATTTTCACAATTTTACCGTGTCAGTAAATGTTGCTGCAGAATGTAAATTCACTCAGTAATCCCGTTCAAATCTCTCTATTGCTGAAGTATAATGTGTCCAAGAGACCATCTAATCATTCCATCAAGATGAAATCCATCAGATCCACTCTGTAAACTTTATTTCCACATTTTTCCAACGCATGTGTCGGTAAATATTGGCCATTTTCATCTCGCGCCATGCTTGAAACGAACTGTAATGTCGAATTGATCAATCGCGTGCCTTCGTTTTAGTCAAGTGCCTAACAACAACCAACGGAAGCGCTGAAGTGTCCACGTGGTTCATTGGCGCAAATATCAGATTCGTCGGATGAATTATATTTATATCCAATCGTAGCTTTCGTAATATTAGCCATCCATTGTAACTATGATGAGATTGGGAAAGCCCAAGGAATCACCTTTCCAACGTGACCTAGATCATGAAAAACAACCGCTGGAAAGCGGAGATACACGCCTTCAAATATGACCGAAATTTAGCGAAGTCTCTCATCTGGAAGCTGCGTTTATTCTGACAAATGGCCATGAATAAATGAGTATTCATTGGTTATTTCTACTAGGCATTGTAATCAAAGAAATATCTGCTCACAATCTTCGGAAATTACGTAGGTTTGTGCTTTTTTTTTTTACGTGGTTGTTCATCGAAACATCCGACGATTGCCATTGGCAGTATTATTTTGCAAATTACGAACATGTCGGTGAGGTTACTGATTTTTATTTGGAATAAAACTGCATTTCTTGAGCAAAATAATACACACACATAGTTTTTGTTGAAATATATTATTTATAAAGGACATAAAGCAATAAGTTTCAGATTGTCTGGGATCTGAAATGCAGACAAAAACACATCAACGCCTTCTGTTTTTGAGATAATTATTCAACTCTACTGACTGCCCTGAGCTGGAAGCAGTGGGGTTCAGGCCAAGAAAACTATCTGGGGCTGACAGCTAGGATAAGCTGCAGTACTGAATGAGTTAAAGGGGAAATGCAAAGGTTTTCAAATTCTCCGTTTTACATTTAATATAGGTTGAGTAATGACAGAAATACCAGTATATCTACTTCACTTGGATGAATTTGAATTATCTTGGTTGGGCCATTCTAAAAAAAATGTGTTTACTGTAACGCAATTTGAAAAAGGTGGGTAGGTAGGTAGGTAGGGATTTCCCCCCGTGAATGTTTTCAGTAACTTGCGACAGATGTGTTCAGCCAGTTTGTGCTGCATTTACAGGTCCCGTCTAAAGTTTTTATGCATCATAATTACACATGCTTTGTGGCTTCTAGACAGTTTCCATTAATATTCATTCAATTACATGTTCGGAACAGTTGAATGGTCCAAGAATATAGATTGTTAATGACGAAACTGTTGACACTGACATGACAACGTCCGTGTTGGCCATTTTGATGGCTTTCACCAGCACCGCCACCACAGGGGTCGAAATGTTTTTTGAAAATTACTTGTCACTGTGACAGGTAACTATTTTTTTTTACTTGTCACCCTGGTACTTCAGCTTGTCACCCCTACCGAAACTTTTTTTTCACCATACTGTCCTCATATATTCCAGCCAGTCTCTCCATTTTTCCAGGCATTGCAGAATTTGAACACACATTTTTTTCCCCTCGATCGGGAGACGTTTATGACACGGACAGATTTTTCTTCTTCCTCTAGCTCTGCATTGCCAAGATCAATGTCCTCACTCCGTGATGTTGACTCGGTGGGGTCATTTCTCTCACCTGCAGGACTGTTCTACTATACTGTTCAGTGTAAAATGTCAACAGAATTAGGGCTTCGTGTTTAGCGCGAGTGATAGCTCACCTACACGCAAACCCTCGCGTAAATTCATGTCACGAGAGTGATTTTAGCTCACGTAAATTGTCACATTTTATATTGTATGACTTTTAAATACCCTCTCCTAAATATTTTGACGTGAGCTATTTTTAGCTCGCGCACTAATTCTAAACACGAAGCCCTGCAGAATGTTCAATTAAGAGATTAAATTTGCTGGAACGATATTTTCTTAAAGATCATAACAGCAGGGGGTTTTAGCCACTTTTTCATCTGGGTAAGCTCGATAAAAAACTTGAATTTGAAAAATTAAGTTTTGGGGAAATTTTGAAATTGAGTTTTGCCCCAAAAAATTTAGTTTTTACCCCTCGGCCATTTTGGCCTCGGGGTATTGTCGTTGCCATGTACGTCCGTCCGTTCGTCCGTTAACGCATTTTAGGCAAAACCGCTTGAGATACAACCACCAAATTTTCAACACTTATTTATCTAGTGCTAAGTCAGACGCCTATTGAAAGTGGCTTCCCTCGGCCCATATTTTACAGAGTTCTGCCCCTTTACAGATATATTAATTTCTATTTCTGTCCTATATGCCTGAATGTAACCAACTATATCTGCAGAACTGTGTTTGGTATAGCTACTATATTTTGGAAACTTATTTATATTGTTGTATTCTACAAGCCAACAAAGGATTACTCGCCTCGGCTTATGGAGTTATGCCCCTTTCGGATGTAATAATCTCCGATTTTGTTATCTGTAGTTGAATGTACAAGTTATATCTGCAGATCCGTGTTCGGTACAGCTTATTCGTCTCTGTTCTTATTTTACAGAGTGCTAAGTCAGACGCCTATCGAAAGTGGCTCCCCTTGACCCATATTTTACAGAGTTATGCCCCTTTACAGATATATAATTTTCTATTTCTGTCCTATATGCCTGAATGTACTACCGGTATATCTTGATCATCCAACATAGAACTATCTCTTCCCCACTTCACACTACACATGGGTCACAATCACTTGGGGAAAGCCGAGGGGTTTTGATTAGATCAATCTCATGTTTATCTATGGGAAAATGCGCACCAAACACGCGCGAGAAAAATTGAGTTATAGTGACTAAATATTGAGTTCTTCCAGAGATAAGTGGAGTTCCCAAATGAAAATGTTGAATTGTCAAGACAAATTATCAAGCAAAATCATTGTTGTTGTTGTTGTTGTTGTTGGCTTCACTTCATAGGTTTAGCCAGCAATGCGTCTCGCCGTCTTTGAGACGGCCAACCTCAGTGTGTGACATTGAGACGGTCAGTTCAAAAACGGGACGGCTATTCTTCATTGGTAATGTTTAATGCATATCCCCGAGACGGTGTACTTTCCAAGAACAAAATAATCAAGCAAAAACTCACGGAAAAACAAACCCAAACGTGGCTGTTGTAGTTGTTATGGATTGTTGGACGTCGACCACGTGGAAATCCCCTCGAGTCGAAGAAATCCAAGGCATGAATATGAAGACGAGGGCAACCCCGTTCCTACAGGTTTTCTCAAATCATCTGACACGCGCGTAGGTTTTTCAACCCACTACCGTATGCAGTTTTACAGCATAATTAAGCCGCTGAGAATGTGGTCTCTCAGCTCTCTGCACAAGGGTACTACGATATCATAACCCTTCTATTCTATTCTATTCTATTCCCCAAACAAATCAATCTATCTGCGCGGAGATCGGTTTTACTCTGCGAGAGAATTACAAAGCGGCAAGATGTCAAAACGAACGAGGCCTATTATTGATAGATTTCTTCAGCAAGGAAAACGTATACTCATATACGTCGGATTCTGACAGCGAGGAATGAAGGGATGACGATGAACCAACTGCCGGCCGACTGGCAAGTGTTATGTGACCCGCGAAAGAGAAACCGGCGAGATCCGCCACCGTCACCAGTTGGGTTGCTAAAAACGCAAATCTGACATAGTTATCGCAAGCATGGACTAACACGTTTTCTTGGCTCATTGATGCCGATAAGGCCACACCAATTTAATTACTTGGATTACGGGCCAATTTCTTCAAAGATGCAGAACGGAGGCTGGAAAAAAAATAAAAATAAAAAAGCATATATAATTTTTTTTCTGGTCCGTAGCGGCCAGAAGGAACATGCAGGTGAGAGAGGAGGGTGGCGAGAGAAAAAAAAACAAAAAAAACACACCTAAAATCACGCTTAAATGAGTCTTGGCGAGTGTTGAGTTATCTCCCTTGATAAGACAAACAATGACCAATAATGATGTGAAATTTGACAGCGAGTGGTTCTCCTGCAATTTTTCTTTTCAAAACATGTGGTGGGTGTTTTTACCCCTCAGCCCATAGGGCTGTAGGGTCTTGTCGTTGGCATGTACGTCTGGTCGGCCGGACGGACGGCCGTCTGTCAACATTTTTTTGTCCGGGCTAGATCTCAGTTACTATTTGACTGACAGTTCTGATACTCACAGTGAATATCCCTAGTATCCCAGACATGTGCACTGTCATGTTTATTCCGTGTTACGTCATTTCTTTACAGAGTTATGGCCCTTTGAAATTTTGTGTCACTAACTTTTGTCCGGGCTAGATCTCAGTTACTATTTGACTGACAGTTCTGATACTCACAGTGAATATCCCTAGTATCCCAGACATGTGCACTGTCATGTTTATTTCGCGTTACGTCATTTCTTTACAGAGTTATGGCCCTTTGAAATTTTCCGTCACTAACTTTTGTCCGGGCTAGATCTCAGTTACTCAGTGAATATCCCTAGTATCCCAGACATGTGCACTGTCATGTTTATTTCGTGTTACGTCATTTCTGTACAGAGTTATGGCCCTTTGAAATTTTCCGTCACTAACTTTTGTCCGGGCTAGATCTCAGTTACTATTTGACTGACAGCTCTGATACTCACAGTGAATATCCCTAGTATCCCAGAGATGTGCACTGTCATGTTTATTCCGTGTTACGTCATTTCTTTACAGAGTTATGGCCCTTTGAAATTTCGCGTCACTAACTTTTGTCCGGGCTAGATCTCAGTTACTATTTGACTGACAGCTCTGATACTCACAGTGAATATCCTAGTATCCCAGACATGTGCACTGTCATGTTTATTTCGCGTTACGTCATTTCTTTACAGAGTTATGGCCCTTTGAAATTTTGCGTCACTAACTTTTGTCCGGGTTAGATCTCAGTTACTATTTGACCGACAGCTCTGATACTCACAGTGAATATCCCTAGTATCCCAGACATGTGCACTGTCATGTTTATTTCGTGTTACGTCATTTCTTTACAGAGTTATGGCCCTTTGAAATTTTGCGTCACTAACTTTTGT
>JAVTVY010020469.1:0-78842 GCA_036873755.1 Hanleya hanleyi
ATTCTGCCTCGTAAAACGTGCCTTGCAGTGTTTCTCCTTGTAGATCTTCAAGTTGATAGACGTGTGGCTGTCGAGGTTTATGGCGAACGATGACAAAGTGCTCGTCACTCCAGTTGGGCAAGTAACTTTTCTCAAATTGTCCTTTCACTTTACTGATCCGTACCACATCTCCGCGTTTGTAACGGGGTGACGTGAGTGGTGGTGGACTGGGTGAGTACAGCGTACCACGCAGTTGATGTTCGTTGCGTTCTGTCACATCGAGGGGAGCTCGCTGGATACTGCGATGATAGGCTCGATTGTACCCTTGGACCAGTTGAGGTAGTACATCGATGTACCGTCGGGTGTTTTGGGCGGTAAAATACTTGTACATTCGTCCTTTGAAGGTCCGATTGAATCGTTTCACCACAGAGGCTTTGGTCTCGTTGTACGTATGGAAGAAAAATACCTTCTGTTTCTTAAGAAAGGCTTGAAAGGGTCGGTTGAGAAATTCTGTGCCTTCATCCGTTTGCAAATAGAGGGGGTTGCGCCCCGTCTTGAAAATCTGCTGGAACGCCCGTACCAGATTCTCTCCTGTTTTGGTGCGAATGGGTAGTACCCATGCGTACTTGGATAAAATATCGATACAGGTCAACATGTACCGATGTCCATCATTGTGAGGTGCAAATCGACTCATATCCACTAAATCAGCCTGCCATTGCGCGTCTATGCCTCCTACGATGACTCAGTTACGGCGAAAATGTCGTCGGGCTGCTCGATGTAAACTATAAGTGTCTTGGGTTTTTAACCAGTCTCGAACTTCAGTTCGACTGATGCCTTGGGAATGGGCAGCTCGAGCGAGCGCTCCCACGGCGCTATACGCGGCTGGACTGGTAGGGTTGTAATACAAATCGGTTAACACCTTGTTCACTGTAGATGCTGACCCCTTTTTCCCCTTTCGGGACCCCCTCATCACTGTCTTCCTACCCCTCATCGGGGTGCCCCTGGGTCCCCGTCCGGGTGTGGTGTGTTCGCTTCATCAGGTGACACTGACACTCTAGCCTCTGTGCACCCTATAGATATAGTACTTTTCTGTTCCAAGGCTGTATCGGGTTCATGTAGTTGTTCATGGGGTTCAGCCAGCGCGTCCTCCATAGCACGAGCCCATCCCAACTGGTATGATGACCGCTCGTCCGGTGTAAACAGCTGGTCCACAATAGGCACCACTTTCTCCAAGGCTGACCACAGATCGGGGACTAGGGTGAAGCCTCGCGTAGGGTCTTGGTAGCGGCCCAGGCGTAGGAAGAAAGGTGCACGGTATACGTAGATGGCATTGTCTATGTGGATGAGGTGTCCGTCAAGCTCACCGCTCAACACCCGTTTAAATTTGATCCAGCCGTCACGAGGTAGCGTCACCGTATTCGATACGGTCTCAGCGGGCGACCAGCAAATATCTCCACGGTCTTCCACCAGGGTGACTTTATCTTCATAGACGTGTAACCCCACCTGGGGTGTAAGGGGGAGGATGGCTCGTAGGTCGGGTGACATGCTTGCTCCAATGTCGAACGGTGAATGACACACACTCTGTCTCACCCTGGTATTTATAGTGTCAATACCAGGTGGGCACAGACTGAGTCGTACTATTCTGATGGATTATCCTGTAGAGATAGTACTTCATCGACCATGGGGACTACTTGTTGCAAAGCCGTCCATAGATCGGGGTCCAGAGTAAAACCACCTCGCTTGAGACAAAGGAGTCGAGCAAAATAGGGACCACGGAAAATGTAGACGTCGTCACACAGGTGAATGCTATCACCGTCGAGGTTACCGCATAACACGCGTTTCAAGGTAGTCCAGCCTTCCGGGGATAAAGAGACACGCGCTGGTTCAGACGTACACCAACACCTACTGTCGTCATCGATGAGCTCCACGCGTTGGGGATACAGCAATAGGGTGCAGTCCGGTGTAAGAGTGCGGGTAGCTACAGAGTGCGCCTGGGGGTGGAGTACGTCGTGGACGTCGGTGATAATAGCTTTCAGCGCCTGCCATAATGCCGGACGGAGTAGGATAGAGGCACCACCACACTGTTCTAACCGGGAAAAAAAGAATCATCTCTACCACTTCGTAGGTAGACACCGACTCCCACGTGCATGAAATCGACTTCGGGCTCTTTTCCCTGTAACAACCGTGTCAATAGAGTCCATCCTGCTAGGGTTAAACATAGCTTCACCTCTCGCGGATGTTCTTCGATGAGCTGCAGTTCATGGTCATAGACGATGAGGATGACGTCAGGCGTGAGTTGGAAGAAGGCAAGCTCCGCTCAGTGCGCTACCATAGTGGTGAATGACAAAACACCGACGAGGCAAATGTGTATATATCGATTCTTGCCCTTCGTGAAAGTCCGTGATGACTCGTCAGTAAAAAAACCCTAGTCCGTAGCCGTACACGTTATAGGTGCGCACCTCTCTCTATCCGTACCCGTAACCGTTCTAGTTTTTATTCCACCCTCACCCTTCGTGAAAGTCCGTGATGACTCGTGAGTAAAAACCCCTAGTCCGTAGCCGTACACGTTATAGGTTTTTTTTCGCACCTCTCTCTACCCGTACCCGTATACGTTATAGTTTTTATTCCACCCTCATCCTTCGTGAAAGTCCGTGATGATTCGGGCTGTAATGTTATCTGCAATCATTTAACCTGGGAATTGGCCATAGACGAATTTTCGTGCAAAATCAGCGGATTGAGAGTTAACCCAGGAAGGGTGGTCGCGCGGACCTGGGTGTAGACACCAATCACCAATGAGCATCGACTCTCATGTTTATAAATAGACGCAATCATTTAACATGGAAATTTGCACTAGGTGAATTTTCGTGTAAAATGAAGGGATTCTGACGACACCCAGGAATGGCGCCAGTGGTGAGACCCTTTTCAGGGCCACCCCAATGTTATCTCAATACACGCAATGATTTAACGTAGGAATTGACAAATTTGGTGCAAAATCGGCGGATTGTGAGTTAACCCAGGAAGGGTGGTCGCGCGGACCTGGGTGTAGACACCAATCACCAATGAGCATTCATTCTCATGTTTATAAATAGCCGCAATCATTTAACATAGGAATTTGCTAGTGCGAATTTTCGTGTAAAATGAAGAGATTGTGACGTCACCCAGGAATGGTGCCAGTGGTGTTGGCCCTTTTCAGGGCCAACCCCAATGTTATATCAATACACGCAATCATTTAACGTAGGAATTGTGAATTTGGTGTAAAATCAGCGGATTGTGAGTTAACCCAGGAAGGGTGGTCGCGCGGACCTCGGTGTAGGCACCAATGTGTACATCGACTCTCATGTTATTAATAGACGCAATCATTTAACCTAGGAATTTGCTAGTACGAATTTCGTGCAAAATGACGGGATTCTGGCGTAACCCAGGAAGGGTGGGGGCCCCCACTATTGGCCAATGAGATGTCTATAAAAAGAGCCAATGAGATGGCTATAAAAAGAGCCAATCCGCTAGCCCTAAAAAGAACCAATGAAGCCAGTATCACCGAGGTTGAAACAGCCAATGAAAATCACCTGTATGTCAGTATAAAGCCAGCAGGAGCGTGGTGAGCGGCATTCCAAAACCTTTCACCGTACTGTAAAGACGTGTATACCTATATTGAAGAAGAAGATGAACCGCGTGGCCAAGATGTCTACAACAAAGGCTTCGGGAAGAATGGCCCAAATACAACGGGAGATTGCCCGGCGGCAAAGGGCGGCCATGGTGAAAGCTATAAAGGACTTCTGGTTGCAAGAAATTAGACGATGGTGCCGGTACATGGACGACGACAACAACAACGTCAATCCGGGGGCAGTGCAGAATCTACGGACCCTGATCATGACCGCAAGAACAGTGGGGGACGAGGCCTGGCTGGTCCACCTCAAAAACGCCATGGAGGAAATGCACCCACCACCACCACCACCACCAACAGAACAACAACAACAACAACAACAACAACAGCAAGTCCAGCCAGAATTTGTGGATATCGGAGCAATACCACCAGCCCGCTTCATACAAGACCTACCCATTTCTGCGCACCATGATGACGGACAACAACACCGGTACACGATGGAGCCGTACAGATATTTTTCCGTCAGCGATATGTAAGGAGTAGACAGGAAAACTCCCCCTGAAAAAAACAGGGTCAACAAATTGACTTCAACGGCCCTTTTCAGGGCCAACCAATTGTTGTCGAAAGAGAACTTCTAACTTGGCACATTCAATTCAAATCACAGGTCCTACATCATGCCCTCTATATTCTATAGTATTACCAAACTCCAACACCAAAAAACAATCCCTGCCCCGTTAACGGCCCTTTTCAGGGCCAACCCCTTACTTCCAACACACAGGGTTTTTTTTTTTTTTCTCAGTGTTTTAGGGCTAACCCATGCAAAAAATTTGGTGCAAAATGAGCGGAATGATTGCAGATAACATTACAGCCCGAATCATCACGGACTTTCACGAAGGGTGAGGGTGGAATAAAAACTAGAACGTATACGGGTACGGATAGAGAGAGGTGCGCACCTATAACGTGTGCGGCTAGGGACTAGGGGTTTTTACATTTTAACATGGCAAATTTAGACTAGGTGAATTTGGTGTAAAATGAAGGCATTCTGTCGTGACCCAGAATGCATTGGGGTAATATTATAAAGATAGAAATGGACTTTAACCTGGAAATTGATGTGTTATTTACCTATTGTTATCTAGGTATGTGTGCATGTGCAGGAGTTGGTGTTATTTTTTTTATTTTGTGCTTTTGAGTTTACAAGTTTCCTCTTTCGGAAAGATGGGTTGGCCCTAAAAAGGGACTTTGGAAGATGTAAGCGATTACATCGTTGGAGACAGGTGGGATTGTCTTCTCACAGTACACACCGGGCATGCCAACGCTATGAGTTTACACACTGGGGGGTTGTAATCGTCCGGAAGCTCTGGTAATCGGGCATGTCGGTGTATACAGGCTATACACAAGGCTTGATGCCCACAGGGGAAAATGGCGTATTTGGCGAAGTGATTACAGCATTCCACGCAGCGTAAATAGGGTGCTGCTTGGCATTCTGTGTTGGGTGCCAGTCTTCTTTCTATTGCGGTAGCGTAGTGGATGACCTCTTCAATTTGTTCCTTTTGTTGTCCCCTTATGTTTCTCTCTCTTTTTTTGTATTTTCTGTCTCTTTTTCTGTGTTTTCTTGAGTCTTTCTTCTTCTTCTTGTGCTCTTTTCCTTCTCCTTCTCCTTGTTCTTGTTCTTGTTCTTGTTCTTGTTCTTCTTCTTGTTCTTCTTCTTCTTCTTCTTCTTCTTCTTCTTCTTCTTCTTCTTCTTCTTCTTCTTCAACTTGGAGGCTTTGTTCTTCATGTTGTTGTTGTTGTTTGTAGATATCTTCTAGCACTCGGTCCATTTCGTCAAATCGTTGGTATTCGAGTGCCGTAAGATCCGGTGTCGCTCCTGGGGGGGTCACTAAGATCCGGTGTGACTCCTGGGGGGTCACTAAGATCCGGTGTCGCTCCTGGGGGGTCTTAATTATGGCCGCCCTGTGGTTGTTCTTCATCTTTAAATAAGTCTTGTATAATAGCATCGAGCCATGGCTCATCATGTACCATATCGATGTTCCCGAGCAGTTGTAGTTCATCATTTATCATGAAGTCTGGTAACAGGTTGTCAATATCCATGGTTTGAGCCAGGGATGACTCCATGACTGTGGACTCAGGCTGGTCAAATACGGTGTAATAGGCTGGTGAATTTGCACTGGTAAAATGAAAAGCTTCTCCACGTCTGATACAGACTGGCATAATTGTGAATGAATCAGTAAATACTGCGCGCTATTTATAGTGTAACGCGCGGACGTGAGCGAAATGGCTCCATGATATTTTTGTGCTGACTTACGCTGGAGAAATATTTTTGTGTTTCTTTTCCAATTTTAAACCGGTGTGATTTTGCAATAAATGCGAGTGCACGTATAAAATTTATTTCAAGTTGAACTGGGGCAACTGATCGTGTAGCATTTAAAAATTTAGAAGGGTAGCGGTAGACTAAGCCACTATTTTTAATGATTTTATCGATTTTTAGACCCGTAACGTTATGGTTAGGTAGTGTGGAAAACCCGGTACACTGGAAATAAATCGGTTTTCCTGGGTAAAAATACGTCAAGTATGTTCCTCACAGCCTTATAATGTCACCCTGAAAATTGCAACCGGTTTATCGCAAGAAAACTAGGAAATTTTATCGTATCACACCGGCTACGGTAACACAGCACTATACAGTGTGCAGGTAAAATGTGAGTACAGCTATGGGTGTCAAATGGACTGTGTTACCGTAGCCCAAGGATAAAATTTCCTAGTTTTCTTTTCGTTAAACATGCTGCAGTGAACTCACATTTATTGCAAAAAATGAGACGGGTTTTAAAGTTGGGAAAATAAAACACAAAATTTTTTAGCAGGTACCGCCATGTTGGACCCACTCCCACAGCCGCCATTTTTACCACCCCACCAGGCCGCCATTTTGACCACCCCACCACGCCGCCATTTTGACCACCCCACCACGCCGCCATTTTGACCATCCCACCACGCCGCCATTTTGACCACCCCACACAGAACGCCTAGACTATAAATAACGCGTAGTATGTTGCCATTTATTCACAACTACAATCATGGGTACAAGACGAAGGCTATTCAACGATCCTAGAGAACACAGAGAGGTGATTACGAGTGAAGAACATAACGATGGAGTGACAATAATTACAAGGTTTGAGCGGGTTATTGCCGACGAAACGATGATACGGCGAAGTGAAGAACAACTCGAAGAGCTCAGGAGGGAGGCAATGGAAGAAGATGCGAGGTTGATGAGACGGCGAAGTGAAGAACAAGACGAGGAGATAAGGAGGGTGGCAATGGAAGAAGATGAGGATGTAACTGATGAAGAACTCCCCGACCTAGAGTGGTTAAACAGTAACAGACTTCCAGCAAATACAACGGCTACCCAAACACCAATTATAACAACGCCGGCTACCGAAACAACAACAACAACAAGAACAACAACAACAACAACAACACCACCACCATGCTCTTGGGCCGAGGTAACCCGCCTCAATGAGCAGATTAATCACATGAGACAAGACATGGATCAAATGGACGCTGTGAATTTAAAACAACAACAAGACCTAGATAAGGAAGCAAGTAAATCAAGCTGCAGCGTGTGTACAGACGACGAAAGCCTGTACGCCCTATTTCCGTGCGGGCATTTATGCCTATGTGAAGAATGCTGGGTGACGCTAACATGTATAGGGGACACGTGCCACTGCACTGAAACGGACGAACAGCATTTAAAGATCAAGTGTCCCGTGTGTAGGAAGCAGGTGGCCGGGGTAAAGAGAATCTACCGCTCCTAAAACAAGTGTCGTAACACTTTTCCAAAGGCCCTTTTCAGGGCCAACCCATGTTTTCGAAAGAGAACTTCTAAACTCAAAGCACAAAAAAACCCCACCAGCTCCCATCACCCCTATGAAAAAACCTAAGGTCTTCACCACAATAGACTCTTAATGTTGAATTTTTTTAATACAATTATCTTTGCAAAAGAATGAACACTAACAGCCATTTTTTTGAATTTTCTACTATTTTTATTAACACAAATAGAATGAACGTGTTCACCAGACTCTGGGTATTGAATTTTTAATACAATTATACGCTATGAAGGCGCTTCAATGCACATAGAATGAACATAAAATGAACATAGTGTAGGAATACGTCAGGAGAGAAGCCGTATTTTCAGCTTGAGCAAGACTGGCAGATGATAATGTCTGAATATAATGAACATAGTGTAGGAATACGTCAGGAGAGAAGCCGTATTTTCAGCTTGAGCAAGACTGGCAGATGATAATGTCTGAATGTTCCAATGCAATAAGACTTGAAAATGTTCAATATTTATACAGCAAGACAATAGAATGAACGTCTTCAGTAAAACTCTGAGTATTGAATTTTAATACAATTAACAGTAAAACTCTGAGTATTGAATTTTTAATACAATTATACGCTATGAAGTCGCTTCAATGAACGTGTAGGAATACGGTAAATGTTTTCAACACCAGACATGTTCAATAGTTATGCAACAAGACTTGTTTGAACTCATCATCGTCTTTCCGCCCCTGGTGCACGTAGATGTAGGTAGCAATCTGTTCACGTGGAATTCTGGGAGCGCAGGCAGCTTCCAATGCCTGGGCAATTTGCTCCTCGGTGACGGTCTGTAGTGCCTCAGTGATGAGCGCGTATGAGGGTATTATATTGTCCACACACGTATGCATGTTTATCGGACTGTTGTTCACACAGCCTGCACATGCTTCGATACGCAAATGTCGAATGCGAGGTCTGACATGATCCAGGAATGTGTCGATGTACTTCTTACAAATATACTGAGTCACCTGGTCAGACAGGGCTTCATGAATTATAGCTGTGAGACTCTGCAACTTCCGCCACGCCGTTATTTTCAAGGTGACACCCTGAGGACAAGGAACACGCTCTTGCGTATCTAACCTCATTTTCCATTTGCGTATATGCACCAGGAGCTGGTCGTTGAAATAGACACAGCTGACAAAGATGTCGTCACCCACATAAAATTTCGCTTCGTCACTCCCCTGGTCGCGAATAACAGCATCGATGGCGTAATCAAGGGTCTGCAGTTTTAGCCAGGTGTCGAAGGTCAAGGCAATATGCCTGGCTGGTCTGTCGTTAAAGGCCGGTGCGTTAAAATGCACTTCTTCGTCTTTGACACTCACAGTTAAATAGGCTGAGAGCTCCCAAATGTTCGTGTGGGCTGCCTGGTAGGCCTGCTGGATAATGTTATTGATCTCCTGCACAGACATAGGAAGTTGCACCTCTTCTTCTTCTTTCACAGGCTCAGGCACTTGCTGGGGTACTGGCTGAAGCACTGACTCAGGTATTTCTAAAGGTGTTAGTCGGGGCCGTTTGGGTCGTGCAGCGCGTTTGGCAGGTACACCAGACGCTGGGTGCGTACGTTTGCTAGCTGTACGCTCTTCGGTGGTGTCCATGGCTAAGATATCATCATCTTGTATAACGTGGGTTTCAAGTAGATCTGCTAGTTCTTCATTTCCCGTCTTCTTCAACCCCTCCACGAAGGCTAGAAATGCATAGGGGGTAGAGCGCAGTAGACCATCGATGAGGGCTCTGTTTTGTGCTGAAGTGGTTTTCTCAGCCATGATATCTTCGACACGCTGTTTCAGAAGTATGTTTTCCTCCATAAGCAGATCACATAATTCGGCCACATGCTGCATCTCATCAATGAGGCGAACACGGTACATTCGAAGCTTCACTAAAAAGTATGACTCCATGACTGTGGGCTCAGGCTGGTGAGTAACTGCTACGGTGTAATAGTCTGGTGAATTTGCACTGGTAAAATGAAAAAAAGTAAAAGGTTCTCCACAGCTCATACAAGCAGGCAAGCAGGCTGGCTAGAGGTGAGGCAGGCAGGCAGGCAGGCTAGAGGTGAGGCAGGCAGGCAGGCTAGAGGTGAGGCAGGCAGGCAGGCAGGCAGGCAGGCAGGCTGGTCAGGTCAGGTAAGTCAGGCAAGTAGTGCAATGAATACACCCCACCGCTAAAAATCGCCTTCTTTTATACGTTTTTCTACAGTCCGCCATTTTGACCACCCCACCACGCCGCCATTTTGACCACGCCGCCATTTTGACCACCCCACCACGCCGCCATTTTGACCACCCCACCACGCCGCCATTTTGACCACCCCACCAGGCCGCCATTTTGACCACCCCACCACGCCGCCATTTTGACCACCCCACCACGCCGCCATTTTGACCACCCCACCACGCCGCCATTTTGACCACCCCACCACGCCGCCATTTTGACCACCCCACCCGCCGCCATTTTGACCGCCCACCACGCCGCCATTTTGACCACCCCACCACGCCGCCATTCTGACCACCCCACCACGCCGCCATTTTGACCTCTCTCAAAATACTCGCTTCTGATTGGCTGTCGCTGTGACGTCACAGAGGTCATATGCAAATTTTTGAGGTCAATTGGCTGTTAAATGCTCTTTCCCTACTACTCGGGCCTGACCAAACTTTGGTGAGAGCTTCCTGAATGTTGACTGATGAAATGATTAGATTTTCAGATGGCTATGATTTTTCCTATCCACAGCTTCTCAGCTTCATGTGCTATATATGAGATGAAAGTGTACATTCTTATTGTTTTTCACACACACACATGGAATCGCTGAATTTATTTTCCTTTACTTAGTAATAACTATGAGTTGGTGACATTATTTTATTGAGAAGTACAAGAGAGGGAAATAACCGGCGGGGGGGGTTCTCGGAGTATCGAACCTCTGTTAGATTTTTCTTCAATTTTGCTACATCGATTTATCGGAAAGCTTTTGCACAAACCATATTTTATTTCAGAAGTATAATATGAAATAACTGACAGGGGAATCCCTGCAGTATCGAACCCCTGTTAGTTTGAATTTCAGGACAACATTTTTCTTCAATTTTGCTGTTAAATCATTCTATTCTACATCATGATTTATCCTAAAACTTGTGCATGTTACTGTACCTTGGAAATTATTTAAAACGAGTGACTAGGAGAGCCCATTTTTAACCTGACTCTGGGCAATTTTTAACCAGTTTGCATACCTGGAGCTTATGCCTCCCCCGCCCCCCATAATGATAATAGTGGGTTTGTTCAATCATTGTGTTTCTATGCCATTAACTTGTTATCACACTTGTGCAATGCATAAATTGACAATGATAAAGCTACACTTTCTTGCATGATGTAATCCTAGCACACCACTCACGTGAAAACTATAAAAGTCTATTATATACGGTACCGGAAGTTCATGAAACTATATTTGATGTACTTCTGACGGTACAGAAATCACACAAACTGTTTCCGCGAGGCTGTATCCACGGTACAGAAATCACACAAACTGTTTCCGCGAGGCTGTATCCACGGTACAGAAATCACACAAACTGTTTCCGCGAGGCTGTATCCACGGTACAGAAATCACACAAACTGTTTCCGCGAGGCTGTATCCATGGTAGCAGGAAAATCACACAAACTGTTTCCGCGAGGCTGTATCCAGTCGGCACAGAAATCACACAAACTGCTTCCGCGAGCTGTATCCACGGTACAGAAATCACACAAACCGTTTCCGCGAGGCTGTATCAATTGTATAGAAATCACACAAACTGTTTCCGCGAGGCTGTATCCATACAGAAAACACAAACTGTTTCGCGAGGCTGTATCAACGGTATAGAAATCACACAAACTGTTTCCGCGAGGCTGTATCCACGGTACAGAAAACACACAAACTGTTTCCGCGAGGCTGTATCCACGGTACAGAAATCACACAAACTGTATCCGCGAGGCTGTATCCACGGTACAGAAATCACACAAACTGTATCCGCGAGGCTGTATCCACGGTACAGAAATCACACAAACTGTATCCGCGAGGCTGTATCCACGGTACAGAAATCACACAAACTGTATCCGCGAGGCTGTATCCAGGGGTTTTTTGCAGGTTCCGATCCCAAAATCCCAGTTCCTTTTCGTAATTCATGATTGAGGGTCCAATTTTTTTTAGTGAATTTCGGCGCAAAGAGTGAGTGAGTGAATAGGGTTTAACGTCGCTTTCAACATTTTTTCAGCTATATCACGACGGGGAAGGGAAGGGAGGGGAGGGGGAGAGGCAGGGGAACCTACTTGTAACAGAGCAGATCTAATGCTGCCATTTTATAGTGCTGTCCCACTGAAATATCATGTCGGCGCAAAGAACCTGTGATCAATCACAAAAAAGGAGGTTTTTTAATATGAAATTCAATACCCAGCTATGGAATCGGATCGATATTGAGGCTCCCAGAAGCTGTTTCTAGGAGTATTTTCTTCAGAAATCCTTTCAAATTGAACAACAACAACACTTTCATTTTTGTTTCATTTGAGTTTTGGGCGCCCATACGTTTTCCGGGACTAAATTGGCTCTAGATGCAGCCCTGATCCTACTTGACTAAATAAAAACAGGCTGAGGGATCCACGCACCTTTTAGGTGCTTGCCTGCAATTCATGTTTCTATAATCTGGCATAAATATTTACTCAGTGATGAGTTACTTGTTCTTGGGTGCAATTCACTCTATTATATGTAAACTGATTATGTTCACTCAACCATGGTAGTCAATGTTAAATGGCATTGTATGGTTAAAAAGCGGAGAATCGACCTTGATGTTTTGGCAGGGTTTTGGCAGGGACCCCCGGACCCCACCCCTGTAGTGGCTTACCGTGCTGCTCATACTTAAGTCACAGATCAATTTAATTTTCACCAAAAATAAGTAGAAGGCCCAGTCTCCAAATTTCTAGATGAAACTCTTGACAAGTGAACGTGGTGAACAAATTGTGTTCGCTGTACAAGGGAAATATTGTTTACATTATTATTTTATAATTATCTGGAATGGAAGTTCCGTGTAGATAAAGTGTAATGTCACGTGTATAAGTGGATGATAGTAACATGTCAACATGGTCAAGAAATTGACTGAAGTGCATGAGATGATGGAGAAACCCTATATTTGCTTTAAAAGCAATATTTCTTCACATATTTACCCTCTATTTGACCTGGAATTTGTTCCCATCTTGGAAACTATCCATTGCTATTGCCAATCGTCGGCCGTATGACTGGAATAAAACATCAGATTGATTGATTGAAATTGTAGTTTTAGGGCCGCTTCCCATACGGATTTCGCGGCCCATCAACTCAATGTTTTATTTAAATTCCACGGTACATTTCTTAGTTCATTTAAGATCTTTTCCAGTGCTAAATATTAAAAGAAGCGTTCTGAGAACCCCAACATCTCGCCTTGCGAGGTCATCCGCCGAAGCTGCAGCAGTATTGAAAGCATACATGTAGAGCAAACAATAACGTCTGGAATAGGTGATGTGGTACAGACAATAATGTCTGGAATAGATTATCTGGTACAGACAATAACATCAGTCCCATGTGGGATTAACGGCATATAAGTTAATCCCATGTAGGATGAATAGGTCAGTGCCGTGGGATTACTGGTGCATAGGGCAGTCCAGTGTGAGATGACTGCTGGATAGGTCCCATGTGAGATTACTGCTGGATAGGCCAGTCCTGTGTAGGATTACTGCTGGATGGACCAGTCCCGTGTGTTATTACTGATGGATAGACCAATCCCCTATGGGATTACTGCTGGGTAGTCCAGTCCCAAGTGCGATTACTGCTGGATAGGCCAGTCCTGTCTGGGATTACTGCTGGATAGATGAGTCTCGTATGGGATTAATGCTGGATAGGACAGTCCCGTGTGGGATTACTGCTGCATAGGCAGTCCAGTGTGGGATTACTGCTGCATACGGCAATCCTGTGTGGGATTACGGCTGGGGAGGCCAGTCCCATGTGGGATTACTGCAGGATAGGATAAACCCGTGAAGGATTACAGCGGGATAGTCAGTCCCATGTTGGATTATGGCTGGATAGGTCAGTGCCATGTGGGATTACTGTTGCATATTGCAGTCCAGTGTCATATTACTTCTGGATAGGTCAGTCCCGTGTGAGATTACTGCTGCATAGGCCAGTACTGCTGGATAGGCCAGTCCGATCTGGGATTACTGCTGGATAGGTCAGTCCCGTGTGGCATTAATGCTGGATAGGCGAGTGCCATTTGGGATTACTGCTGGATAGGTCAGTCATGTCATGTGTTGGATTACTGCTGGATAGGCCAGTCCCAAATGGGATTACTGCTGGATAGACCAGTCCGGTCTGGGATTACTGCTGGATAGTTGAGTTCCATATGGGATTACTGCTGGATAGGTCAGTCCCGTGTGGCATTACTGCTGGATAGGCCAGTGCCATTTGGGAGTACTGCTGGATAGGTCACTCCCGTGTGGGATTAGTGCGGGACAGCTCTGACCTAGGAAAACATGAAACATATCCACCAAGTTTTATAATCATCCTACGAAAGGTTCAACAAACGTTCCATGCACAGACCTACATGTAAATTTTTGTCCAACAAAAAACTTATCAATGGAAATAACAAAGTCTAAACTGCAATAATTAGGACAAAAATTCATATTTAATGTCATATTTCTTAAATAGCACATGCACATCCTCAAACACATTGAACTTGGGTAGCAAGTGTCAAACTCATCCAATGAAAGCTGACAGCTTCAGAAAACTTATCACTGGCAAATTACTTAGACAAAACCCTCACAATCTGAACATAAATTAATATTTCATCTCCTAAATACCACAGGTACATCCTCTAATCATAAGAATCATGTGTACCAAGTTTCATAATCATTCATTAACAGGTGACAACTGCAGCAAACTGTGATGTACAGTTTGTAAAATATCGATTCTTGACCACCGTATAAATGGATAAAAGATATGTAAGATGTCGATTCTGGACCACCATATAAATGTATAAATTTCGACTTTTTATTTTACAATTTTATGTAACTGTGTACATGCCAACCTTGGTATTGTGATGTGTTTTGACAAACCTATTTCCGAAATACTATTCCATGACCCTTCAGGTCGGTTATTGTAAACACAATTATTTGTGAGAATTAATTATGTAAGTTCAGATTGATAGAGATAACGTAGAAACCGCTTATATAAGTATAATGATTTAACCTTGGTTTTGACGGCTGAATTATGTAATGCAACAGATTTGTGATCTGTCTGTCATAATTGTACCGAAGTGTAAGGACATCTATGTCGGGTTAAATTGACATTGTAAACGTCTAGTATTGTATATAACGGAATGAATGGCACATTATAGGCAGACTAGTAACACCAGGTCTTCCTGATGGCAGTACCATCAGGTCTTACAGAGGCTCATGCTTCCGATAATAGTTATTGCTATCTCCAGTTCCGAAAAATGGCTGTTTACAGAATAGTCTGATGTTGATGAGGTTGTATTAGTCTGCCTATCAAATGATGCCGGTCATTCCTAAGTTAGGTGGAATGAATTTACAATAAATCGGCTTAATATTCAACAGACGTTTTCGTTGTATCCTCTCTCATTTAAAGAGTTTGTCCAGACTTCGAGAAATCTCAGAAGCCGGACCTTGGAATCTATTATTGTTCAGGTTTTATGAAGACGATCACTGTGTCTTGAGACGACTTCGCGTTACAACATCTTAAAGATCACACGCGCACAAGCCCTGTCGTCTTAAAGACCTCAAATTTCATAATGGCTTCGTTGCCAGGATAAAGAAAGCAGCTTTCATAATGGCGAGCGTTGCTTTCGGATAAAGACAATAATTGTCTTTTGGATACAACTACAAGATCTTGAGAAAACAGATTTAGACGATCGACCGAGGACATTGAGAGTACAAATTTTTGGACAAAATGGCTGAGCCAGTGAAAGTGCAGGAGCTCCATGCCTTTGCTCAAGGCATCACGAAACCTGTGGACAATTTGTGAACTGATATTCAGGCCAAGGACAACCGTCAATTACAAAGAGAACATGTAAAGGACCACATTTCTTCTATTCAAAAGTGTGATGGATTGTCTCCCGGTGGGATAATCTACTGCAAGACCGTGAGACGACAGCCAGAATGCAGTGTTGATAGCCTCGCTTCCATTCGCGAGGACCCGTCCACGAGCTACTGACGCTCCTTGGCGACCCGTCTTGATGCTGGATCACGTTGCCCTCCGTTCCTGGACCCACCGTCTTCCCTCTTCCTCCTTTCTTCTTCTGCGGTCGGTGCGGGAAGCCCATGGTCCTTCGTCGCTTTATTCCAGACTGGTGGAATGGTCGTCATCTTCCCTCTTCCGTCTTTCTTCTGGTGCGGCGGGCTATTTCCCTCATCACACGGAAATCTTGACGGATCTCGTCCTCTTCCGTCTCCTCTGGTGTCACAGTGACGTCGACGCCGTGGTGGTTTGCAGTCCTTTCTCCCCTCTTATGACTTTCTTCTGCAAGTTCTTCACGTCAGCTCGTGTGGACGGGCACGAACGCACCAATAATCGTCTGAACTATTGGAAAATGTCGCACGGTGGGGCGGTTCCTCATCTGTTGACACGCGATGGTCCAGCCCAGCATTTGTGAGTGAGCCGGATCTTCCTTCATCCTGTACATCAAGGCTGCCACATGACTATTTTACTTGGTGTCGCGCCTCCCGCTCTCCTCGTCTTCTTGCATTGAACTCCCCTTCTATTCCTGCATTCAATGAAATAGTCACCCGGACGGTGACTAGTGCACGTGTTTGGTTCCGGTGCTTTTACCATAATGGCGTTCGCAATCCTCTTCAGTTCTTCTTCATAGGAGCTCTCCTTGAACTGCCTTGTGATTCTGACTGGAAGGAATTCCGGAATTGTGTCCACAACTGCCGTGAGTGATGTCCATCTCAGTGATAAAATTTCGACCCAAACACCGTTCATCCTATAACAGCGACATGTTTCTCCTCTTCCTTGGTGACGTGACCGCGTGTGCCAGAAACCTCTGGAACGAGTCCATTCCGTGGAACAATATCTACAGGTACAGTTTGATTCGTTTCATTTAACAGAGCCTTGTAAATGGCCGTAGTGATTAAAAAAATAAATGTGTTGTGATATATTCTCTGCCTGGACTTCCCTGAACTTTCTGTCTGACGTTGTGAAGTTCCCACTGATTGACAACAGTGCGTGTGATGAACAGTGTGTACTTTACAGAACTGGGTCATGCCTAACGAACTCTAAGACATTGTGTTCTGGTAACTTTCTTGGAACATTCTGGACTGAATCCTCAGACAGGTTGGTAAGCATGTATTGAACGCGAGGTTTAACCCTTAACTTTCTCTCTCTCCCTTGAACGATCATGTTATATGTGCCATAATCATGCCGTATATGAACTGTTGACATTTCTCGTATATCGTGCATGTATTGTTTATTATTGATAATACTGCATGCCCAGTGAAGTTGATGAATCAATGGTGAAGCTGGTAGATTGCATGAATTCCTTTGTGACTGATAAATTTAGTGATTTGCAGATTGATAAATCTAGCCTTTGACCTTTGGACGATAATATTGTGACGTGGTTCCACAAAGATTTTTTTTATTAGGACGTTTATCGCGATTAGTTGCCATAATAGTGTAAGCTGGTAAGCTAAAACACTTAACGCAATATTGGCTAAATGGAACTAAAATTAACGCGTACATGATTGACAGGTCCTAAGATACACTGAGTACATGTACGTACTAGTGGTTTGAAGCATATAAATGCTTAGTATATGCTATGGAAGCATGTTCGTGTTGGTTGACGAACCTTCATAATCCCCGATTCGGCTATGAGAGCCTGGATATCGTGAATATTTGTGGTTATTTGTTTATTTTGGATCCTCAGATATAAGTCTAAGATGTTGGATGACAAATTGGTTTCAATTAACACGTAAATATTGTGTCCAAGTCAACCATAAAGTTCTAGCTTTCATAATGAGTAACATGTAAGGTCCAAATGTTAACCTTTGCGGATGGGGTACCGTATATTAAATCAGCACAGTCGATGCTAGAGAAATCCGATACTTGGTGACAGTTATGGAAGACTGTTTGAAACATAACCACAGAATAATTGTCTGTGGTAAATATTTTTGTTGCAACAATATTGAGATGCCATGTAGTATTTTCCGAAATACTATTCCATGACCCTTCAGGTCGGTTATTGTAAACACAATTATTTGTGAGAATTAATTATGTAAGTTCAGATTGATAGAGATAACGTAGAAACCACTTATATAAGTATAATGATTTAACCTTGGTTTTGACGGCTGTATTATGTAATGCGACAGATTTGTGATCTGTCTGTCATAATTGTACCGAAGTGTAATGACATCTATGTCGGGTTAAATTGACATTGTAAACGTCTAGTATTGTATATAACGGAATGAATGGCACATTATAGGCAGACTAATAACACCAGGTCTCCCTGATGGCAGTACCATCAGATCTTACAGAGGCTCATGCTTCCCATAATAGTTATTGCTATCTCCAGTTCCGAAAAATGGCTGTTTACAGAATAGTCTGATGTTGATGAGGTTGTGCTAGTCTGCCTATCAAATGATGCCGGTCATTCCTAAGTTAGGTGGAATGAATTTACAATAAATCGGCTTAATATTCAACAGACGTTTTCGTTGTATCCTCTCTCATTTAAAGAGGTTGTCAAGACTTCGAGAAATCTCAGAAGCCGGACCTTGGAAACTATTATTGTTTAGGTTTTATGAAGACCATCCCTGTGTCTTGAGACGACTTCGCGTTACAACATCTTAAAGATCACACGCGCACAAGCCCTGTCGTCTTAAAGACCTCAAATATCATAAGGTGTACATGTGCACTTCAGCTAAACGTAAAACTCTATCATTTGCCATAAATTGGGAAAAATTAATATTTCATCTCAAAAATAGCACAGATACATCCTCTAATCATAAGAAACATGTGTACCAAGTTTCGTAATCATCCAATGAGATCTGACAACTGCAGCAAACTTACCATGTACATGTACATATACATGTAGAGGCCTTGTCATCCACTCCACATTCGGAACTCCCGAGCGGAAATCTACGAAGGGGACTGATTCTACGCTCGGGGGACGACAACATGAATTTCCTATGAATCTCCAGATGTGACGCGCCGGAACGGTTTAATACGCATGGCTCCGAAGCCCAATCACTCTCGCGGAAGCCTTAATCCCCGACCAGCAAATATTTCCCTGCGAGTCTCTGATTTACGTCAGATATTCTAAAAACTGTTTATTCTTTTCATTCGAAGCACGTTTCAATAGAAAACCATCAGTTTAAATGGTACACACGCCACGTATTGGCAAGATATAATTCCCGTGACGTCACTGACAGTTCCCTGACAGACCGAAACACACGTGACCACGCTCTAGTCCAATATGGCGTCAATGGCCTTCGAGGGACATCTCAAACCGGAGATCCCCGAGAAGTTGCGAATGATCCACTCCAGTGTCGTCCATTGGCAGCCGGACTCTCTGATAGGTATCACCTTCTTTTAAGTCGCTTTCTTTCGCTCATGTGACAGTATAGACTGGCTGTATGCTCTATTAACATTGTCGCTGATTGGATCGGGTTGATTAGTGACAGTCCCGTCTGAACTGATGAATGGCAAAAAAGCTCCGTACACTCAGTTTAGCTGTCGAGAGTAGGAAAAGAATGGGCTTCCGAAGTCACAAGTGAAATGTTTCTATCTTTCAGACCCCATTGATTGGTGGACCCGGATTCCAAGGAACAAATTTGTCCAATGAAAACAAACTAAAGCTCCAGCGATTTTGTCCAGCCTCTAAAAGGACAGATGGCCCAATTTACAACTGAGATACTATTGGATTTTTCATTGCCAAATTTTCGAAGAATGCTGTCAGTTGAGAGATTAGATAATTTATGATTTTTTAATAACAAGGCTAACAAGGACTGGCCCCTTATAAGCATTGTGAATTAAGTTATATATAGAATGTGCTATTCGGGGAATTGGCAAATCACCAATGAAACCAGGTATTTCTGCATTTGAAAGAATAGAAGGATGAACATTCATGTAATTTCCAGAATTTTGTTAGGTTTCCCTATATTTCATCAAATTTTAATACCCGGATTTGCCCTATAATCCATGTTTTCATGTCAGCTTTGATCCGTTTTTACCCTTTAGCCCATAGGGCTGTGGGGTCTTGTCGTTGCCATCTACGTCCTAGCGTCCGTCCGTCAACATGTTCTTGACCGCTGAATATATGCAGATCTATGAAGTCGGGATTGACCAAACTTTGGTGAGAGCTTCCTGAATGTTGACTGATGAAATGATTAGATTTTCAGATGGCTATGATGATTTCATGATTTTTAATTATTTTGTTTATTATTATTTATTGATGGCTTAGCTTTTGCACTGTTATCTATGCCCATCGGGAACCCTTGGTTGCATGTTTCATTGTGACTTTTGAAGGTTCCCTGATACAAGAAAGCTGGGTCCATTCAAGATTCAAGATTATCATTGGATGGTCCCCCCCCCCACAATTCCCATTTATCTGGGACCTTACACGATGCTACACTTGTTCAACCTATGCACTACCCTCGGGAGGATTTCCCCACCCCTGGGACACTAAATGTTATTGGACTTTTTCCTATCCACAGCTTCTCAGCTTCATGTGCTATGTATGAGATGCAGTGTACATTGTTTTTTCACACACACACATGCGGAATCGCCTAAAATTTATTCCTTTATAGTAATAACTAACAGGTTGGTGACATTATTTTATTTCAGAAGTACAAGAGGAAATAACTGGCGGGGAGTTCCCGCAGTATCGAACCCCTGTTAGGTTTGAATTTCGCGTCGCCTTAAATGAAGGACAACATTTTTCTTCAATTTTGCTACATCGATTTATCAGAAAGCTTTTGCACAAACCATATTTTATTTCAGAAGTATAATATGAAATAACTGGCAGGGGAATCCCTGCAGTATCGAACCCCTGTTAGTGTGAATTTCGCGTCGCCTTAAATGAAGGACAACATTTTTCTTCAATTTTGCTGTTAAATCATTCTATTCTACATCATATGATTTATCCTATTTAACTTTTGCATGTTACTGTACCTTGGAATTTATTTAAAACGAGTGATTAAGAGAGCCCATTTTTAGCCTGACACTGGGCAATTTTGAACCAGTTTGCATACCTGGAGCTTATGCCCCCCTCCCCCCCCATAATGATAATGGTGGGTTTGTGTCAATCATTGTGTTTCTATGCCATTAACTTGTTATCACACTTGTGCAATGCATAAATTGACAATGATAAAGCTACACTTTCTTGCATGATGTAATCCTAGCACACCACTCACGTGAAAACTATAAAAGTCTATTATATATGGTACCAGAAGTTCATGAAACTATATTTGATGGACTTCTGACGGTACAGAAATCACACAAACTGTTTCCGCGAGGCTGTATCCAGGTTTTTTTTTGCAGGTTCCGATGCCAAAATCCCAGTTCCTTTTCGTAATTCATGATTGAGGGTCCAATTTTTTTTAGTGAATTTCGGCGCAAAGAACCTGTGATTAATCACAAAAAAGAGGTTTTTTAACATGAAATTCAATACCCAGCTATGGAATCGGATCGATATTGAGGCTCCCAGAAGCTGTTTCTAGGAGTATTTTCTTCAGAAATCCTTTCAAATTGAACAACAACACTTTCATTTTTGTTTCATTTGAGTTTTGGGCGCCCATACGTTTTCTGAGACTAAATTGGCTCTAGATGCAGCCCTGATCCTACTTGACTAAATAAAAACAGGCTGAGGGATCCACGCACCTTTAGGTGCTTGCCTGCAATTCATGTTTCTATAATCTGGCATAAATATTTACTCAGTGATGAGTTACTTGTTCTTGGGTGCAATTCACTCTATTATATGTAAACTGATTATGTTCACTCAACCATGGTAGTCAATGTTAAATGGTATTGTATGGTTAAAAAGCGGAGAATCGACCTTGATGTTTTGGCAGGGTTTTTGGCAGGGACCCCCGGACCCCACCCCTGTAGTGGCTTACCGTGCTGCTCATACTTAAGTCACAGATCAATTTAATTTTCACCAAAAATAAGTAGAAGGCCCAGTCTCCAAATTTCTTGATGAAACTCTTGACAAGTGAACGTGGTGAACAAATTGTGTTCGCTGTACAAGGGAAATATTGTTTACATTATTATTTTATAATTATCTGGAATGGAAGTTCCGTGTAGATAAAGTGTAATGTCACGTGTATAAGTGGATGATAGTAACATGTCAACATGGTCAAGAAATTGACTGAAGTGCATGAGATGGTGGAGAAACCCTATATTTGCTTTAAAAGCAATATTTCTTCACATATTTACCCTCTATTTGACCTGGAATTTGTTCCCATCTTGGAAACTATCCATTGCTATTGCCAATCGTCGGCCGTATGACTGGAATAAAACATCAGATTGATTGATTGAAATTGTAGTTTTAGGGCCGCTTCCCATACGGATTTCGCGGCCCATCAACTCAATGTTTTATTTAAATTCCACGGTACATTTCTTAGTTCATTTAAGATCTTTTCCAGTGCTAAATATTAAAAGAAGCGTTCTGAGAACCCCAACATCTCGCCTTGCGAGGTCATCCGCCGAAGCTGCAGCAGTATTGAAAGCATACATGTAGAGCAAACAATAACGTCTGGAATAGGTGATGTGGTACAGACAATAATGTCTGGAATAGATTATCTGGTACAGACAATAACATCAGTCAATGTGGGATTAACGGCATATAAGTTAATCCCATGTAGGATGAATAGGTCAGTGCCGTGGGATTACTGGTGCATAGGGCAGTCCAGTGTGAGATGACTGCTGGATAGGTCCCATGTGAGATTACTGCTGGATAGGCCAGTCCTGTGTAGGATTACTGCTGGATGGACCAGTCCCGTGTGTTATTACTGATGGATAGACCAATCCCCTATGGGATTACTGCTGGGTAGTTCAGTCCCAAGTGCGATTACTGCTGGATAGGCCAGTCCTGTCTGGGATTACTGCTGGATAGATGAGTCTCGTATGGGATTAATGCTGGATAGGACAGTCCCGTGTGGGATTACTACTGCATAGGCAGTCCAGTGTGGGATTACTGCTGCATACGGCAATCCTGTGTGGGATTACGGCTGGGGAGGCCAGTCCCGTGTGGGATTACTGCAGGATAGGATAAACCTGTGAAGGATTACAGCGGGATAGTCAGTCCCATGTAGGATTATGGCTGGATAGGTCAGTGCCATGTGGGATTACTGTTGCATATTGCAGTCCAGTGTCATATTACTTCTGGATAGGTCAGTCCCGTGTGAGATTACTGCTGCATAGGCCAGTACTGCTGGATAGGCCAGTCCGATCTGGGATTACTGCTGGATAGGTCAGTCCCGTGTGGCATTACTGCTGGATAGGCGAGTGCCATTTGGGATTACTGCTGGATAGGTCAGTCATGTGTGGGATTACTGCTGGATAGGCCAGTCCCAAATGGGATTACTGCTGGATAGACCAGTCCGGCTGGGATTACTGCTGGATAGTTGAGTTCCATATGAGATTACTGCTGGATAGGTCAGTCCCGTGTGGCATTACTGCTGGATAGGCCAGTGCCATTTGGGAGTACTGCTGGATAGGTCACTCCCGTGTGGGATTACTGCGGGACAGCTCTGACCTAGGAAAACATGAAACATATCCACCAAGTTTTATAATCATCCTACGAAAGGTTCAACAAACGTTCCATGCACAGATCTACATGTAAATTTTTGTCCAACAAAAATCTTATCAATGGAAATAACAAAGTCTAAACTGCAATAATTAGGACAAAAATTCATATTTAATGTCATATTTCTTAAATAGCACATGCACATCCTCAAACACATTGAACTTGGGTAGCAAGTGTCAAACTCATCCAATGAAAGCTGACAGCTTCAGAAAACTTATCACTGGCAAATTACTTAGACAAAACCCTCACAATCTGAACATAAATTAATATTTCATCTCCTAAATACCACAGGTACATCCTCTAATCATAAGAATCATGTGTACCAAGTTTCATAATCATTCATTAACAGGTGACAACTGCAGCAAACTGTGATGTACAGGTTGTAAAATATCGATTCTTGACCACCGTATAAATGGAAAAAAGATATGTAAGATGTCGATTCTGGACCACCATATAAATGTATAAATTTCGACTTTTCATTTTACAATGTTATGTAACTCTGTGTGCATGCCAACCTTGGTATTGTGATGTGTTTTGACAAACCTATTCCCGAAATACTATTCCATGACCCTTCAGGTCGGTTATTGTAAACACAATTATTTGTGAGAATTAATTATGTAAGTTCAGATTTATACAGATAACGTAGAAACCGCTTATATAAGTATAATGATTTAACCTTGGTTTTGACGGCTGAATTATGTAATGCGACAGATTTGTGATCTGTCTGTCATAATTGTACCGAAGTGTAAGGACATCTATGTCGGGTTAAATTGACATTGTAAACGTCTAGTATTGTATATAACGGAATGAATGGCACATTATAGGCAGACTAGTAACACCAGGTCTCCCTGATGGCAGTACCATCAGGTCTTACAGAGGCTCATGCTTCCGATAATAGTTATTGCTATCTCCAGTTCCGAAAAATGGCTGTTTACAGAATAGTCTGATGTTGATGAGGTTGTGCTAGTCTGCCTATCAAATGATGCCGGTCATTCCTAAGTTAGGTGGAATGAATTTACAATAAATCGGCTTAATATTCAACAGACGTTTTCGTTGTATCCTCTCTCATTTAAAGAGTTTGTCCAGACTTCGAGAAATCTCAGAAGCCGGACCTTGGAATCTATTATTGTTCAGGTTTTATGAAGACGATCCCTGTGTCTTGAGACGACTTCGCGTTACAACATCTTAAAGATCACACGCGCACAAGCCCTGTCGTCTTAAAGACCTCAAATTTCATAATGGCTTCGTTGCCAGGATAAAGAAAGCAGCTTTCATAATGGCGAGCGTTGCTTTCGGATAAAGACAATAATTGTCTTTTGGATACAACTACAAGATCTTGAGAAAACAGATTTAGACGATCGACCGAGGACATTGAGAGTACAAATTTTTGGACAAAATGGCTGAGCCAGTGAAAGTGCAGGAGCTCCAGGCCATTGCTCAAGGCATCACGAAACCTGTGGACAATTTGTGAACTGATATTCAGGCAAAGGACAACCGTCAATTACAAAGAGAACAGGTAAAGGACCACATTTCTTCTATTCAAAAGTGTGATGGATTGTCTCCCGGTGGGATAATCTACTGCAAGACCGTGAGACGACAGCCAGAATGCAGTGTTGATAGCCTCGCTTCCATTCGCGAGGACCCGTCCACGAGCTACTGACGCTCCTTGGCGACCCGTCTTGATGCTGGATCACGTTGCCCTCCGTTCCTGGACCCACCGTCTTCCCTCTTCCTCCTTTCTTCTTCTGCGGTCGGTGCGGGGAGCCCATGGTCCTTCGTCGCTTTATTCCAGACTGGTGGAATGGTCGTCATCTTCCCTCTTCCGTCTTTCTTCTGGTGCGGCGGGCTATTTCCCTCATCACACGGAAATCTTGACGGATCTCGTCCTCTTCCGTCTCCTCTGGTGTCACAATGACGTCGACGCCGTGGTGGTTTGCAGTCCTTTCTCCCCTCTTATGACTTTCTTCTGCAAGTTCTTCACGTCAGCTCGTGTGGACGGGCACGAACGCACCAATAATCGTCTGAACTATTGGAAAATGTCGCACGGTGGGGCGGTTCCTCATCTGTCGACACGCGATGGTCCAGCCCAGCATTTGTGAGTGAGCCGGATCTTCCTTCATCCTGTACATCAAGGCTGCCACATGACTATTTTACTTGGTGTCGCGCCTCCCGCTCTCCTCGTCTTCTTGCATTGAACTCCCCTTCTATTCCTGCATTCAATGAAATAGTCACCCGGACGGTGACTAGTGCACGTGTTTGGTTCCGGTGCTTTTACCATAATGGCGTTCGCAATCCTCTTCAGTTCTTCTTCATAGGAGCTCTCCTTGAACTGCCTTGTGATTCTGACTGGAAGGAATTCCGGAATTGTGTCCACAACTGCCGTGAGTGATGTCCATCTCAGTGATAAAATTTCGACCCAAACACCGTTCATCCTATAACAGCGACATGTTTCTCCTCTTCCTTGGTGACGTGACCGCGTGTGCCAGAAACCTCTGGAACGAGTCCATTCCGTGGAACAATATCTACAGGTACAGTTTGATTCGTTTCATTTAACAGAGCCTTGTAAATGGCCGTAGTGATTAAAAAAATAAATGTGTTGTGATATATTCTCTGCCTGGACTTCCCTGAACTTTCTGTCTGACGTTGTGAAGTTCCCACTGATTGACAACAGTGCGTGTGATGAACAGTGTGTACTTTACAGAACTGGGTCATGCCTAACGAACTCTAAGACATTGTGTTCTGGTAACTTTCTTGGAACATTCTGGACTGAATCCTCAGACAGGTTGGTAAGCATGTATTGAACGCGAGGTTTAACCCTTAACTTTCTCTCTCTCCCTTGAACGATCATGTTATATGTGCCATAATCATGCCGTATTTGAACTGTTGACATTTCTCGTATATCGTGCATGTATTGTTTATTATTGATAATACTGCATGCCCAGTGAAGTTGATGAATCAATGGTGAAGCTGGTAGATTGCATGAATTCCTTTGTGACTGATAAATTTAGTGATTTGCAGATTGATAAATCTAGCCTTTGACCTTTGGACGATAATATTGTGACGTGGTTCCACAATGATTTTTTTATTAGGACGTTTATCGCGATTAGTTGCCATAATAGTGTAAGCTGGTAAGCTAAAACACTTAACGCAATATTGGCTAAATGGAACTAAAATTAACGCGTACATGATTGACAGGTCCTAAGATACACTGAGTACATGTACGTACTAGTGGTTTGAAGCATATAAATGCTTAGTAGATGCTATGGAAGCATGTTCGTGTTGGTTGACGAACCTTCAGAATCCCCGATTCGGCTATGAGAGCCTGGATATCGTGAATATTTGTGGTTATTTGTTTATTTTGGATCCTCAGATATAAGTCTAAGATGTTGGATGACAAATTGGTTTCAATTAACACGTAAATATTGTGTCCAAGTCAACCATAAAGTTCTAGCTTTCATAATGAGTAACATGTAAGGTCCAAATGTTAACCTTTGCGGATGGGGTACCGTATATTAAATCAGCACAGTCGATGCTAGAGAAATCCGATACTTGGTGACAGTTATGGAAGACTGTTTGAAACATAACCACAGAATAATTGTCTGTGGTAAATATTTTTGTTGCAACAATATTGAGATGCCATGTAGTATTTTCCGAAATACTATTCCATGACCCTTCAGGTCGGTTATTGTAAACACAATTATTTGTGAGAATTAATTATGTAAGTTCAGATTGATAGAGATAACGTAGAAACCGCTTATATAAGTATAATGATTTAACCTTGGTTTTGACGGCTGAATTATGTAATGAGACAGATTTGTGATCTGTCTGTCATAATTGTACCGAAGTGTAATGACATCTATGTCGGGTTAAATTGACATTGTAAACGTCTAGTATTGTATATAACGGAATGAATGGCACATTATAGGCAGACTAGTAACACCAGGTCTCCCTGATGGCAGTACCATCAGATCTTACAGAGGCTCATGCTTCCGATAATAGTTATTGCTATCTCCAGTTCCGAAAAATGGCTGTTACAGAATAGTCTGATGTTGATGAGGTTGTGCTAGTCTGCCTATCAAATGATGCCGGTCATTCCTAAGTTAGGTGGAATGAATTTACAATAAATCGGCTTAATATTCAACAGACGTTTTCGTTGTATCCTCTCTCATTTAAAGAGTTTGTCCAGACTTCGAGAAATCTCAGAAGCCGGACCTTGGAATCTATTATTGTTCAGGTTTTATGAAGACGATCCCTGTGTCTTGAGACGACTTCGCGTTACAACATCTTAAAGATCACACGCGCACAAGCCCTGTCGTCTTAAAGACCTCAAATATCATAAGGTGTACATGTGCACTTCAGCTAAACGTAAAACTCTATCATTTGCCATAAATTGGGAAAAATTAATATTTCATCTCAAAAATAGCACAGATACATCCTCTAATCATAAGAAACATGTGTACCAAGTTTCGTAATCATCCAACGAGATCTGACAACTGCAGCAAACTTACCATGCACATGTACATATACATGTAGAGGCCTAAATGTACAATTCACCTAAACAGAAAACTCTACCATTTGCCATAATTTGGAGACAAATTAATATGTCATCTCAAAAATAGCCAATGTACATCCTTTAATCATAAGAAACATGTGTACCAAGTTTCGTAATCATCCAATGAGAGCTGACAACTGCAGCAAACTTACCATGTACATGTACATATACACGTAGAGGCTACATGTACAATTCACCTAAACAGAAAACTCTATCATTTGCCATAATTTGGACAAAAATTAATTTTTCATCTCAACAATAGCACAGGTACATCCACTAATCCTAAAAAACATGTGTATCAAGTTTCATAATCATCCAATGACAGCTGACAACTGCAACAAACTTTCTAAGTACAGATGTACATGTGCACTTCAGCTAAACGCAAAACTCTATCATAGGGATTTTAACATTGGAGCACCCCAGGGGTAGTACCCCCAGGTATAGTATCCACCCCCCATATTTTTTTTATATATTTTTATATATTTTTTCTAAATTTTCTAGATTTTTATTGAATTTGCTAAACCAAAAACCTTATCATTTCCAGGCCGGGGACACCGACATCGACACCGACATCGACATGCTCTTTCCCCCCTCACAATATCTCCCCTTTACTTCGTAAGGCGAGATAATAAATAATTAAATAATAGCAGACATCAGTCTTACCAATGGCGTTATAAAGTGCTGGAGGGGGTTATTTCAACGAATAGAATAAGGAAAATAAGATTAATTGAATTGTGTTTAAACTTAGCCAATCAAAACTATTTGCCATTGTACTTGTAAAATACCAGCATTTATAAGCGTGTTTGTAAGTAGATCATTTATTTGGATTAAATTATTTCTATAGTCATGAACAAAGACCATTTATCCTTGCCAAAAATAAGCCTAGTCACATTTACACTGCCATTAAGGGTAACATATTTCCAAATATTTATTTCTTGTTCGTGTGTTTTTGCGCTCCCCACAGACTATAGTCTTCTTCCGTTCCTCCCACAATCATATCATGAATCTGTAAAAAAAAGAATATATTCGTATGCAAACTCAGTCACTTGTACTTCTAATGCTAGGTGGTTCGACTTAATCACATATCATCTTCTTCAGACAGGATGGGGATCCTTCCCTCTAGACAAGATGGGTCCTTCTATCGAGACAGGACGGGTCCTTTCCCCAAAACAAGACGAATCCTTCCATCGATGGGTCCCTCCCCACGAGACAAGATGTTACGGAAATTCCTTAACATGGTAAGGAATATCCCTTAGGTATGTTGAGGAATATTCTGCTGGTGTAATAGTGGGGAAATATTCCTTAAATTTTTAAGGATTTTTTCCCCCGTGAAGGACCCGTCTTGTTCTCTTCCCCTGAGACAAATCTTCCGCCCTTTCCAAGAGACGAGAGGGAAGCACCCATCTTGTCTCAACGAGAGGACTTGTTATGAAGCAAGGACCCACCTTCTGTCCTGTCTTGATTAAAGGATACACCTTGAGGGCAGGAGCCGTTGTCCTTCCAGTCCTGAAGGTGAGACCTGTCCTGTCTCGAGAGAACAAGACAGATCGCGTCATTTCCCTTCTGCTAGATGGGTTCTTCCCTCGTCGGATCCGCGACGACACAGGTCCTTCTCTTCAGACGTGAGGGAAGGACGTGTCTTGTCTCAACGAAAGGACGTCACTTGTTCAAAGGAAAGGACCCACCATATCTCGAGGACAGGACCCGCCTCCCTCTAGGCAAGACGGGTCGTTCCACCGAGACAACCGGAGTCTTTCCCTCGAGACAGGGCAGGTCCTTACCCGGAGACAGGATGGAAGGACCCATCTTGTCTCAACAAAAGGACCTGTCATGTCCCGAGAGAAGGATCCGTCCTGTCCTGAGGGAAGGAGCCATCATGTCGGGACAGGAAGGGTCCTTCTCTTGAGACAGATGAATCCTTCCCTTCGTCGGGTCCTTCCCTCGGAACAGGACTGATCCTTTTATTGAGAAAAGATGCGTTCTTTCCCTGACGCAAAACTTTCGTCCTTCCCAGTTTCTCCCCCCCCCCTTGACGAAAGGGAAGGACCCATATTGTCTCAATGAAAGGACTTGTTCTGAGGCAAGGATCTGCCTTGTCTTGAGGACAGCAGCCTTCCGGTCTCGAAGGTAAGACCTGTCCTGTCCAGATGGATGGACCCGTCCTATCTCGAGATAACAAGACCCCCTTCCCTCGGAGGATCCGAGACATCATAGGTCCTTTTCCTGATGCAAGGACCCACCATGTCTCAGGGTCGGTCATGCTCTCCTTTCCCTGATGCAAAACGAGTCCTGATCGGTCCTTCTCTCAAGCATGGCGTGTCCTAACCCAGAGACAGGAAAGGGTGCGTCCTTTCCCGGGAGAGGGGCCCGTCTTGTTCCCTCGAATAAAGATGCGTCCTTTCCCCGAGGCAAAACTTTCGTCCTTCCCAGGAGACCTTCCGTCCTGTCTTGAGGAAAGGATCTGCCTTGTCTCGAGGGGAGAGGCCGTCGATTCTCTGGTCTCGAAAGTACCCGTCCTGTCCCCGAGGGATGCACCCGTCCTGTGCCCGAAGGATGGACCCGTCCTGTGCCCGAGGGATGGACCCGTCCTGTCCGCGAAGGGATGGACCCGTCCTGTCTCGAGAGAACAAGACAGGTCCTTTCCCGGATGCTAGACGGGTCCTTCCCCTCGGCGGGTCCGAGACAATACAGGTCCTTTTCCTGATGCAAAACAGAACCCGTCTTGTCTCAACGAAAGGTCTCACCATGCCTCGGGACAAGATGGGTCCTTCTTCCGAGGCAAATGGTTCCTTCTCTTCTTTCCCTGATGCAAAACGGGTCCTTCACTCAAGACATG
The DNA here is from genome assembly GCA_036873755.1 of Hanleya hanleyi. Lineage (NCBI taxonomy): Eukaryota > Metazoa > Mollusca > Polyplacophora > Lepidopleurida > Hanleyidae > Hanleya > Hanleya hanleyi. Next base: position 30,627 of record JAVTVY010020469.1, read on the forward strand.
ATGGGTCCTTGTCTCGAGACAGGGCGGGTCCTGAGGATGCGGTCCACACCTAAATGAAACAGGCATGGGTTCGGGTCTTCGGCCATAAATAGATGTAAATATTTAACAAATATAATTTCTGAATGGGCACACACCTGCCATTATTTCAGGAGACAAGTGAGCTATTGAAAATGGAAAGGAAAAATGTGCAATCCTCCTTAAACTTTCAACTTTTCTGAAAAAAAAACCTCCATAAAATGTATGAAATTATTTTGTTTTTATGCATGTTAAAGTGTTTCCCGTCCAACGGACATTTTAAAATGGTGAAAAAACAGGGGGTCGACCTAGTCGTTTTTTATAAAATTTATCGCCATAAAGGAATAATCATTTTCGCTCCCTGAAAAGGTGCGGAATTTGGCCTGCCACGATTAACTCTGTAGTGGTCAACAAGCAATTGTTATATCCTCGTTTGGAGAAATGGTTACGTCCAGCAGGGATGGATACCCCTGATATAACTATAGATATCAGTTAGTAGAAAGGGAAGAATAATTACCATGCGGGTCCTTCTCCTTACGCAAAACAGGTCCTTCCCCCGAGACGAAGGACCCGTCCTCCTTTCTGTCTCGAGGGAAGGACCCATCCTGTCCTGATGGAAGGACCCCTCCTGTCCCGAGAGAAGAACCCATCTTGTTTCGTTCAGACTAGACAGGTCCTTCCCCGAGGCTAGATGGGTCATTTCCCTGATGCAAAATGGGTCTGTCCCTCGAGACAAGACAATTTTTTTCTCCGAGACAAGATGGGTCCTCTCCCTGATGCAAAATGGGTCCTTCCCACGAGACATGCTGAGTCCTACTCTCGAGATTGGGTGTCTCCCCCAAGACGTGAGGGAAGGACTCGTTTTCTCTCAACAAAAGGACTTGTTCTGAGGGAAGGACCCACCTTGTCTCGTGGGAAGGACCCGCCTTGTCACGAGGGCAGGTCTCGAAGTTGAATAGGCATTTGCAAACAGAATACACTACCTGTAACAGCATTCCAATGTGAAGAAATTGTTCATTGCCTAACCTCAGCATAAATTGGAGCGATATGCATTCAGAGCCGAGAATACGGTGGATTCTCGGACGTAGCCTTAGTATCTCAGCGCTTTTATTGCAGCTGTTCATGTGGAGACTATGAAGTATCCACACGGCCCCCAGCACCGGCTTATGCGGAATTCGATGTGATGGGAGCCGTGAAGACAGATCAGCTCAAACAACTCAACTAATGTTAATGGATGAGCAGCATGGACGTCTGATGAATTAAACGCCTTAACATGGGATAACCTGGTAAATGTAACAAACTTAGAAAAACTAACCTGTATTGTTCGACGTCGAACGGCTCAAATTTCCAACCGAAACAATAAACCAACATATATTTGTCGAGTCCCTTGAGCAAGGAAGTGGCTTTGTACTTTTGCAGCTAAATTATTTGATCTCGAGACTGTTCTATTACCTGTACATGTGAAGGAGCACTAATTGCGAAGACAACAGCGTCTGCGATATCTTTGGCTTCCATGCACTGTCAAATGGCAAAAAACAATCATCGTTAATTCAAGAATGAGATCCTGTTTGACAATGGTCAGATCAGCGGGGAAGATCTCAATTTTGTAATGACGATCAGTTTCACAGTTCGGCAATAAAATATGCTTGTATATTTCAGTCACATTCAGAAAGTGCAAACTTCTTGTTTGTTTAAACTAGACTAGTTTCCACACCCTGAGACAACGTATCAGAAGTAATAGACCAGAGAAATAGACCAGATTAGTAGTATGGAAACCTCAGAAAGGGAAAGGAAATGATAGTGTCTTAAACTAGACCAGATCACACGACCTTAAACAAAGTATTACTACAGTAGAATATGATAGTGTTTTCAACTAGACCAGATTACACAACCCTGGAAAAAGTAGTAGTAGTATGGCAGCACCACAGAGAAATAAAATGTTTTTAACTAGACCAGATTACATAACCCGGTAAAAAGGATATGGCAGCACCATAGAGAAATAAATAAAGTATCAGTAGTATGGCGGCACTACAGAGAAATAAAATATTTTTAACTGGACCAGATTACAAAACCCTGAACAAAGTATTAATACTATAGAGAAATGAAATGATACTGTTTTCAACTGAACCAGATTACACAACCCTGGAAAAGGTATAATAGTACTATGGCAGCACTGAAGAGAAATAAAACGTTTTCAACTGGACCACATTACGCAACCCTAAACAGAAAATTGAAATGATAGTGTTTTCCACGTGATCAGATTACACAACCCTGGAAAAAGTATTATTAGTATGGCGGCACTATCGAGAATTGAACGGTTTTCAACTAGACCAGATTACCCAATCCTGAAACAAAAATTGATAGTAAGGGGCCCTAGAGAAGAACTGATAGTAGTTTCAACTAGACTAGATTACACAACCCTGAGTTATTATTAGCATGGGGGACACTAGAGACATGAGAAGGGTTTTTATATCCCCCATTTAATGAAAGACCCTTATACTTACCTTGTGCATAATAATTAGCATTATGCAATACTGTTGGGGGAGGTGATTCTAAACCTGTTATACCAAATTGCCAGAAAAACGGAAACTCTCCTCCAGGGCCTCCATTTCTCCGGCGTCCTCTACCGCTACAAAATATCCGCCAAGATTTTGGACCTCAGTTTATTTCTACAACAAGCATAGCATGTCAAACAAAACATTTATGTACCTCCCCCAGTCTTTGACTAACAATGTGGCTGACAGGTGGAACCGCAAGGTAAGTATCAGGGTCTTTCATAAAATGTGGGGTGATAAAACCCCTTCTCATTTTATATCAAGACACCTTACACTTACCTTGTGCATAATAATTAATATTATGCAGTACTGTTGGGGAACCCTAAGAATTTGTGGGAATCCCGGCGGGTTGGCCAACCAAAGACAAAAGGTAGATACCTGCATCAATATTGAGAGCGTAAAGGCCGTCATTGATATGTACACCAGGCCTCTCTGTTACCTGATAACTTGAGGGGCCACCTCACTGGTGAAAGTCCGAGCTTTCTTTTGGTATACCTGCTAGGGATAAACCCTAATAAATCGAGCAGATATACAAAGGGTAAACATTAGATGTGATGAATTTTGATACTCACTTAATGCTTTTTTTGATTTCGGATGAGGCCCGTTCCCGAGGAAGCATCGGCGTCGGACGGGTCCCTTTGGACATGAGTGCTCGAAACGCGCTTTCTAACGGAGGGTACCGGAATAGTGTGCGCGGCATTGCTCAGCCTTTTAGTGAGAGTAGCCATTTCAATGCTAGCTGTCGACGTAGAAGGGACCAGGAGATAATACTTGATAAACGTAGCCTCAGATATCCCCTGTGCTTTAGAATAGGTTAACCGGAAGACTATACTGTGAAGTCATGTGGCTCTGTCAGTATGTCGGCACCTCTTCCCGCTTCCCTTATATGCGTTGTAACGTCCATGATGTCATCAAGTGAAGCTTCCTTAAATAACGCTTCCGAATTGGCTACCGCTCTGGTCTGATGAGCTTTGGCGAAAACAAATTCCTTAGTCTGGGCAGCTGCATAGACCATCTGAATGGTTTCAGCGATCCATCGAGTGATGGTGTGTTTGGAAGCCGGTTTGTGGTTATTGATCTGATGGGCAATCCACAAATGATTGTCTGAAGTTCGAAGATGTTTGGTAGCTTCGATACAGTACTTCACAGCCCGTACCGGACATACGAATTAATCGTCAGGAGAAAACTTGCCTAGGTCAGCTAAACCCAATGATTTTGCGCCATGTTTCATAGTCTCCATTTTCGTTTCGCTCGTAAAACGTGAGCGATCTTTCTCAGCGGAGAGAGCATGGGTCTCAGATCTCCGCCGAGTGGACGCCACAGCGACAGGTAATAGTCTTAAATGTCAAGATCTTAAGGCTGGCCTGACCCATGGGCTCGAAAGATGGTCTCGTAAGTGCTAGTTGTAAGTTTCTTCACCCGATGTCGTAGGTGGAACATGCCTTTGATCAGGTCGTCTAAGGATTTGGTCTGCGTTACCTTAGACCCGTCTCGAAAACCAGAGTGGATTGTCGCTATGGCAGACCGGTAACCAGATATAGTGATTGGTTGAAGTCCCTTTTCTTCGTATAAGCATACGAAGAAGTCTGCTACTTCTCTCGGAGTTGTTTGAGAGGGATTCTTATTGTTTCTCTCGCACCACTCCGAGAACAGACGGAGATTACAGTTATAAATCCGGGCCTTCGACATTGTGCCATGAGACTGGCAGCTTGTTGAGAAAAGCCACTATTTCTAAGAACTCTGGCGTTGAATGTATGTGGATATTGAAAAACTCAAGATGTCTTACGGAAGAACTTGATGCTAAAGGTCACATAGCGTACAGACATGTCCCACATGGGATTTCTCGACTCTCTATACTACAATCCCTCATCAGGACCTTATTGACCGTCTAAGTTCATTAATAGTATCTGTGTTCAAGAAAACTGATCGTAGATATATTGATGTCCGAAGCCATAAAGCATTCTTTAGCTCTACTACATACAAGAGATATCATTCATGGGATGTTTCTTTGTTTATAGAGTTGCTTGAATTTCTCATTAAAAATATCTATGTGAAATTTGGCAACACAATATATCAGCAGCATATAGGTATTCCAATGGGTACTAATTGTGCACCCCTGTTGGCTGACCTGTATCTGTTCTCTTATGAATATGACTATATGCAGGCGCTATCAAAAACCGATCCATTCAAAGCCCGTTCCTTCTCATTCACCAAACGCTATATAGACGATCTTCTCGCTGTGGATAATCGCTATATAAATGACGCAGTGAAGGATATATATCCACCTTCACTGGATTTGAAGGAAACTACAGACAGTCCTACAGGCACATCATATTTAGATCTATATCTCTATAAAAATGAAGCGGGCATTCTCTCTCGTCGACTTTATGACAAAAGAGATGATTACAATTTCGACATCGTAAACTATCCCTTTCTGGTCAGTAATATTCCAGTGGGACCTGCATATGGCGTATACATATCTCGCTTAGTAGCATTTGCTAGATCCTGTGTTAAATGTGACGATTTTAATCAACGTCACAAAACATTGTTACAGAAACTTATAAAACAGGGCTATTCCACCCAACGCCTCCACTCAAAGTTTCTCAAATTTGGCGATACATATCGCATGCTGATAGCAAAATGTGAACGTAGCGTACAAGATCTATGGCTCTACGTTTCGTAACTTGTGTCTAGTTCCGCTTGACCCGGGGCTAGGGGTCGTGTGGACCCATGTGCTTTAAGATCCTCGTGGTACTCGTGTGAACAGTCACAGTCGGAGCGTGACTGAGATGCATCGTTCTTTAGATGACGACTTTGCAACGAGTGTTATGGATTGGGAGTACTGATCAGCGATACGGATTTGATATTTTTGGAACATCATGATGTCTTGCCGGCATCATTGAAAACTGTTGACCGCTTCTCTCTTGCAGGAAACAAGCACATGTTTATGTATACTATGATTGTCTTTTTGAATTTGGTGTTAATACTGTTATATGGAATATGGAATAGGTCTTTGGATTATGGACGCGGATATTCTCTAATGGACGACGGCTGAATTATGGATGACGGACTAGACGCTTGTAACTCCTAACGTCGAGATTCGATGACAGATTCCAGGCAGTTAACTTGAACATCCCTGGGTTGTCGTGAACTCGACGCCCCCGGCATTGTGTGATGAGGTCTGGACGGTCCAGCAGAATGTATGGGTAGTCTACAACAAGGTCGAGGAGACTCGTGAACCACGATCGTGTGGGCCAGAAAGGAGCGATTGGAAAGACTCGGCAATTCTCGCTCTCGATCTTCTTGAGAACCATTGGAATCAGTATGGTCGGAGGATACGCGTAAACGTACATTCCTGACCACGAGACCGCGTGCGCCGATGGATCTGGAAACGGGCACACATATATTGGGAGCTTTTTGTTGTCCTTCGTAGCAAACAGGTCTACATGAGGAGTGGACCACTGAAAGAAGATTTTTCTGAGTACCAAGTCTTTCAGCTGCCATTTGGTCGGGCGAACTCTCTGTTGACGAGACAGAGTCCGCAAGCACGTACCGGATGCCCGGAATATGCGCCGCTCGCAGGGTCACCTGATGCGTTAAGCACCACTGGAATACCTTCTAGGTCATGAAACATAGCTGGGGAATCTGGTCCCTCTCTGCTTGTTTATGTACGCGACCACCGCTGAGCTGTCCGACCTTACGAGAACAACTTTCTCCGGAACGTGCGGGAGAAACCGTTTCACCGGATGATGACTTTCATCTCCAAGAGGTTGATATGGTAAGTCTTCTCCTGCACGGTCCACATTCTTTGTGCCTTCTCGTTCAGATGCGCTCCCCAGTAGTCCATGGAGGCGTCGATTCCGACGAATGCAACGGGGCCCCGTGAGGAGGTTGTCCCGGTTCGGCCACCATCCGAGGGTTGATAATAAATTCGAGTCTCTCGGGATTGGTTGGTTCAAATAACCCGTGCTCTGCTTCCAGAAGGACATTAGGTACATGTGTATGGGTCTGCGTCGAAGTGGCCCGTAGATGACCACTTTCCCCAGACTGAAGAGTCGACCCAGAAGTCGTAAGAACTCTCTCGCTGGGAGAGCTCGGCAGGTGAAGAACACACCGAGCATCTTTTCCAGTAGAAGTAGGGCAGTCGGCGAAGGCCGGACCCGCCCGATCCGGAGATCGAATTGAACAACTGTGACAGGGTCGGCGCTGACATGGGTACGTTGACCATCCAGCCGCTGAGGAGCGCGTGGAATAATGTCACCATGATCGCATAGGTGACCGCCGTATCGACGGTCCCTTGACAAACCAATCGTCGATGTAGGTGCTGACGTTGAACCGACCTCCATATCCAAATCCTCTAGCAACCGGTCATCAGCAGAACCGATGACGGAGCTGGATGAAGATCCTGGTCAACATGAGTCTCAGACTGGTCGCAGAAAGTCTTGGCTCGAACATTTGACTTGCGCGACCTGGGCTTCTTAGTCGAAGAAGCAGCAGGCGGCTTTCTCAACGCGGCGCTTCCCAGACGGGGGAACACGAACACCGGTGCGCTCGTTTTGCCGCTCCCCGTCGCGCTCTGGGACAAGCTCAAAGCACGATAAAGTTGCGCAAAACGTGCGTCAAGTTCCGAATCGACCAAAATTGGAAGTACCCGGGTTCGTGGCCGGTAATGCCGCCACAAACCAGGAACGTTCCAACAGCCAGCGCTGAAATACATCCTCCGGCCAGGCAGGGGAAAAACCCCACCAATTCCCTTCCGTTCAATGCGAGCATTTCGAGCACTCATGCCCAATGGTACCCTTAACCGACCATTGGTGGCATTTAGAGCAACCGGACGGAAAGATTTTTCCAGATTGATCCGATTCAGACAATTCTGAAAAATAGATATGTTTAAATTAATGCCAATTAACCATATCGTGCAGAGCTATAACTACCCACAGTGCCAGCTCTGGGTTTATAGAACGATCACACAGAGGTGTAATCCTCTCATAGTTTACTACGGACCTAGTATATAAAAATACCACCACAACATCATAGATGCCACTATTTGTACCGAAACGAGCTCAATCAAAGAAAGTCTCAGTTTCTTGGTATTATTACTAGTGATGAATCCAGTTGTAACTGTCCATTTGTAAAAATCAAGCGTACAACACCGAAATGCGCAAACAATGAATAATGATTCACTGTATAGGTATCAACACAGCCCCACCTGTATAGTATTATCACTGCAACACTTCTATGTTGAGTATGTATTGTATGATAATTACGGTAGACCACACATACAATCGAACTGTATATAATATTGGAGTGAAAGAATGAATGGAACGTGAAACATTCTTAAAAAGTATTTTATTTACGTGACATGTGCCATAAAATACCTCGCATCGTTTTACTAACATACAGACAACAATGTGCTGTTGTTGTTTATTATAAAACACCGTTGCTTGAAACGTAAGCCCAAAGTGAGAATACTAAATACAGCGCTCAAACTAGAATAGCCGGCTGCATATTCATGTATATTTTTTTGTGCCAAGATATGCCCAACTACCTTAGGATATTCACACTAATTATCTACAGTAACAAAGAGGTTACGTAACTTCTCCAACAACGGACTCTGTGACCCCGACGGACTACCTCGAGTGAGGTGTGCTGCCGGTAAAATGGATGCCTAGCAACATGTCAACAAAAGTCCATTACTCGATCACTTGTGCACAACGTAACCTATGATTGTAAAAGCCAATTCCATGGTGAATGTTTACAGAATGGCGAGCGCCATACTGAGCGGCCCCATATAAACTGAGAATTTCTACTGTACATAAATTTATATTTACAATAAATACAGTGAAATGCGGTAAGGAATTCGGCATAATGAAAAAGTACATAAATGTAAAAACTCACGGACCAATACGGGAGGCTTGAAAGCACGAGTAAATCAGCTGAAAGAATTTTATCTCCTTAGTTTGAGGAGCACTAAGATTCACGTCAGTTTGACTCTAGGCGGGTATTTTGGAGCGGTAGAGGACGCCGAAGTAATAGAGGCCCTGGAGTTGGGTGTCCGTTTTTCTGGCAATTTGGTATAAGATGTTTAGAATCACATTTTTCTTCAAAATCAATTTCCAGCTGTTAGTAGCTCCGTCCTTAGTTGACTTTTGCCAGTGAAAAGTAAGATTCCTGTATGTATTGATAACAATATATAAAAATTCCCCGAGATGGTGCAGGTGACAGATATTTTATTCCTTGCATATTGACTAACCCCTTGCATATCTATAACAAACTAAATAATTTTGTTTTCTCGTCGTGTTCCCCTCACCACTACTACTACTACAGCGAAAGCAAGAGACATAATTACATAATTATTCATCCTAAATTGGAGCAAGCGTTCTGAGAACCCCAACATCTCGCCTTGCGGGGTCATCCTCTGAAGCTGCAGCAGTATTGAAATCATACATATAGAGCAAAATTTTCATGTAAATGTGTACATGTAAATTAACAAAAAACTAACAACAAGATATAACTGAACAAAATCTTTTGGCTTTAATCAGGGTTACTGATGTTACACGCACTCTTTTCCGGTTACTGACGTTACACGGTTACTGATGTTACCAGGTTTAGATGTGCTTTTAAGCAGTGCCACTGCAAGGGTTTTCTAAACAACTGCATAGTGCAGCCCAGTACGAGATTACTGCTGGATAGGTCAGTCCCATGCGAGATTACTGCTGGATAGGCCAGTCCTGTGTGGGATCACTACTGGATAGTTCAGTCCCATGTAGGATTACTGCTGGATAGGCCAGTCCCATCAGGGATTACTGCTGGATAGGTGAGTCTCGTATGGAATTACTGCTGGATAGGTCAATCCCGTGTGGGATTATTGCTGCATAGGCGGTCCAGTGTGGGATCACTGCTGCGTACAGCAATCCCGTATGGGATTACTACTGGGGAGGTCAGTCCCGTGTGAGATTACTGCTGGATAGGCTGGCCCTCTGTGGGATTACAGCGGGATAGATCAGCCCCATGTAGGATTATGGTTGGATAGGTCAGTGCCGTGTGGGATTACTGCTGCATAGGACAGTCCAGTGTGAGATTACTTCCGGATAGGTCAGTCCCGTGTGAGATTACTGCTGGATAGGCCAGTCCTGTGCGTTATTACTGCTGGGTGGGCCAGTCCCATGTGTTATTACTGCTGGATAGACCAGTCCCGTGTGGGATTACTGCTGGATAGTTCAGTTCCATGTAGGATTACTGCTGGATAGGCCAGTCCCATCAGAGATTACTGCTGGATAGGTGAGCCTCGTATTGGATTACTGCTGGATAGGTCAGTCCCGTGTGGGATTACTGCTGCATAGGCGGTCCAGTGTGGGATCACTGCTGCATACAGCAATCCCGTATGGGATTACTGCTGGGGAGGTCAGTCCCGTGTGAGATTACTGCTGGATAGGCTGGCCCTCTGTGGGATTACAGCGGGATAGATCAGTCCCATGTAGGATTATGGCTGGATAGGTCAGTGCCGTGTGGGATTACTGCTGCATAGGACAGTCCAGTGTGAGATTACTTCTGGATAGGTCAGTCCCGTGTGTGATTACTGCTGGATGGGCCAGTCCTGTGTGAGATGAATGCTGGACAGGCCAGTCCGGTCCGGGATTACCGTTGGATAGTTGAGTCCCGTATGGGATTACTGCTGGATAGGTCAATCCCGTGTGGCATCACTGCTGGATACGCCAGTGCCATTTTCGATTACTGCTGGATAGGTCAGTCCCGTGTGGGATTACTGCTGGATAGGTCTGACCTAGGAAAACATGAAACATATCCACCAAGTTTTACAATCATCCCACGAAAGCTTCAGCAAACTTTCCATGTACAGATCTACATGTCGATAGAAACGTACAAAGTCTAAACTGCGATAATTAGGACAAAAATTCATATTTAATGTCATATTTCTTAAATAGCACATCCTCGAATCATATTGAACTTGTGTAGCAAGTCTCAAACTCAAAAGCTGACAGTTTCAGCAAACTTTCCATGTACAGGTGTACATGTATGTACATTTTCATTGGCAGATTACTAAGACGAAACCCTCGAATTTTAACAAAAATTTATATTTCATCTCCTAAATAGCACAGGAACATCCTCTAATCATATGAAATATATGTACCAAGTTTCATAATCATCGAATGAAACCTGACAAATTCAGACAACTTTTCATTACATTTTTGTCTAACAAAAAACCTTATAATTGGCAAATTGCTAAGTCCAAAACCTCATAATTTGGACACAAATTAATATTTCATCTCATAAGGTGCATTCTTCAATCATAAGAATCATGTCTACCAAGGTTCACAATCATTCATTGAGAGCTGACAACTGCAGCAAACTTTCTCTGTACATGTGTACATGTAGAGGCCTACATGTATAATTCTACTAAACAAAAAACTCTATCATTTGCCATAATTTGGACAAAAATTAATATTTCATCTCAAAAATAGCACTGATACATCCCCTAATCATAAGAAACATGTGTACCAAGTTTCATAATCATCCAATGACAGCTGACAACTGCAGCAACCTTACTAAGCACAGATGTACATATGCACTTCAGCTAAACGAAAATCTCTATCATAGGGATTTTAACATTGGAACACTCATGGAATCCCCAGGGGTAGTACTCCCAGGTGGAATTCCCACCCCCACATTTTTTTTAATTTTTTTTATATTTTTCTGAATTTTTCTATAATTTTTTTTTTTTTTTTAATTTGCTAAACCAAAAACCTTATCATTTCCAGTCCAGGGACAACGACACCGACGTCGACATCCGCTTTACCCCCTCACAATATCCCCCCTTTACTTCGTAAGGCGAGATAATAAAGAGTATATCAAATTTGATAATTATCAGGTCCAATCATCACACCTTTGTGGAAGAGTAAATATGCTTTACTAAGTCTGGATTATCAGGAAAGACCTTGGCCAATATCTCTGTCACAACGATTCCTGGACTGATAGCCTGTGGAAAGAAGAAGTGATCTTAGGTATTTACATTGACTGGAGGGGCTTAGCTTAATGGAAGACAGAAGCTGTTGCATACAGGTGTCTCAGATCTCACTGATTTGGTGGAAGAGAGAAGCCCATAGATATAAGTGACAATGACTTAACGAAAGGCAAACTCTTACATACAGGTGACACTGACACAACAGAAGACAAACTCTTACATACAGGCGACACTGACACAACAGAAGACAAACTCTTACATACAGGTGACACTGACACAACAGAAGACAAACTCTTACATACAGGCGACACTGACACAACAGAAGACAAACTCTTACATACAGGCGACACTGACACAACAGAAGACAAACTCTTACATACAGGCGACACTGACACAACAGAAGACAAACTCTTACATACAGGCGACACTGACACAACAGAAGACAAACTCTTACATACAGGTGACACTGACACAACAGAAGACAAACTCTTACATACAGGCGACACTGACACAACAGAAGACAAACTCTTACATACAGGCGACACTGACACAACAGAAGACAAACTCTTACATACAGGCGACACTGACACAACAGAAGACAAACTCTTACATACAGGCGACACTGACACAACAGAAGACAAACTCTTACATACAGGCGACACTGACACAACAGAAGACAAACTCTTACATACAGGCGACACTGACACAACAGAAGACAAACTCTTACATACAGGCGACACTGACACAACAGAAGACAAACTCTTACATACAGGTGACACTGACACAACAGAAGACAACTCTTACATACAGGCGACACTGACACAACAGAAGACAAACTCTTACATACAGGCGACACTGACACAACAGAAGACAAACTCTTACATACAGGCGACACTGACACAACAGAAGACAAACTCTTTACATACAGGCGACACTGACACAACAGAAGACAAACTCTTACATACAGGCGACACTGACACAACAGAAGACAAACTCTTACATACAGGCGACACTGACACAACAGAAGACAAACTCTTACACGCAGGCGACACTGACACAACAGAAGACAAACTCTTACATACAGGCGACACTGACACAACAGAAGACAAACTCTTACATACAGGTGACACTGACACAACAGAAGACAAACTCTTAAACACAGGTGACACTGACACAACAGAAGACAAACTCTTACATACAGGTGACACTGACACAACAGAAGACAAACTCTTACATACAGGTGACACTGACACAACAGAAGACAAACTCTTACACACAGGTGACACTGACACAACAGAAGACAAACTCTTACATACAGGCGACACTGACACAACAGAAGACAAACTCTTACATACAGGCGACACTGACACAACAGAAGACAAACTCTTACATACAGGCGACACTGACACAACAGAAGACAAACTCTTATATACAGGCGACACTGACACAACAGAAGACAAACTCTTACATACAGGCGACACTGACACAACAGAAGACAAACTCTTACATACAGGTGACACTGACACAACAGAAGACCAACTCTTACACACAGGTGACACTGACACAACAGAAGACAAACTCTTACATACAGGTGACACTGACACAACAGAAGACAAACTCTTACATACAGGTGACACTGACACAACAGAAGACAAACTCTTACACACAGGTGACACTGACACAACAGAAGACAAACTCTTACATACAGGCGACACTGACACAACAGAAGACAAACTCTTACATACAGGTGACACTGACACAACAGAAGACAAACTCTTACACACAGGTGACACTGACACAACAGAAGACAAACTCTTACATACAGGCGACACTGACACAACAGAAGACAAACTCTTACACACAGGTGACACTGACACAACAGAAGACAAACTCTTACATACAGGCGACACTGACACAACAGAAGACAAACTCTTACACACAGGTGACACTGACACAACAGAAGACAAACTCTTACATACAGGTGACACTGACACAACAGAAGACAAACTCTTACATACAGGTGTCCTTGACAACAGAAGACGGAAACTTTTACATACAGATGTCATTGACTTAATGGAAGACATTCACGTGCAGGTACCATTGACCTTTCGAAAACAGAAGCTCTAACATACAGGTGTCCTTGACTTAATGGAAGACAAGCTGTTATTCCACCAAATCATTGATTTGGTGGAAGAGAGAAGCCCTTAGGTACAGGTGGTAATGACTAAACAAAAGGCAAACTCTTACACACAGGTGACACTGACACAACAGAAGACATACTCTTACATACAGGTGACACTGACACAACAGAAGACAAACTCTTACACACAGGTGACATTGACACAACAGAAGACATATGCTCTTACATACAGGTGACACTGACACAACAGAAGGCAAACTCTTACACACAGGTGATATTGACACAACAGAAGACATATGCTCTTACATACAGGTGACACTGACAAAACAGAAGACAAACTCTTACACACAGGTGACACTGACACAACAGAAGACATACTCTTACATACAGGTGACACTGACACAACAGAAGGCAAACTCTTACACACAGGTGACACAGACACAACAGAAGACATATGCTCTTACATACAGGTGGCAATGACTTAACGAAAGGCAAACTCTTACACACAGGTGACACTGACACAACAGAAGACAAACTCTTACATACAGGTGACACTGACACAACAGAAGACATATGCTCTTACATACAGATGTCCTTGACAACAAAAGACGGACACTTTTACATACAGATGTCATTGACTTAATGGAAGACATTTACGTGCAGGTACCATTGACCTTTCGAAGACAGAAGCTCTTACACACAGACATCACTGACTTAGCAGAAGACAGAAGCTCTTATATACAGGTGTCATTGACTTGGCGGTCAAGACGAAAGCTCTTGCATACAGGTGCCACTAAGAAAATGGAAAACAGAAGCTCTTACATGTTGGCGCCTTTGCCCTAGGGGAAGACCGAAGCTCTTACATACAGGTGTCATTGACCTATGGAAGACGAAACCACTTACACGCAGGTACCATTGACCTTTGGAAGACAGAAGCTCTTACACACAGACGTCACTGACTTAACAGAAGACAGACGCTCTTACAAATAGATGCCATTGGCTTGCAGAAGATAGGAGCTCTTACATACAGGTGTCATTGACTTACGGAAGATAGAAGCTCTTACATACAGGTGTCAGTGAGTTAACGGAAGACAAGCTCTTACATACAGATGGCATTGATTTAACGGAAGACTGAAGCTCTTACATACAGGTGTCAGTGAGTTAGCGGAAAACAGAAGCTCTTACATACAGGTGCATTGCCCTATTAGAAGACAGAAACTGTTGCATACAGGTGTCTTTGACTTAATGGAAGACAAGCTGTTATATACAGATCTCACTGATTTGGTGGAAGAGAGAAGCCCTTAGATATAAGTGGCAATGACTTAACGAAAGGCAAACTCTTACACACAGGTGACACTGACACAACAGAAGACAAACTCTTACATATAGGTGACACTGACACAACAGAAGACATATGCTCTTACATACAGGTGACACTGGCACAACAGAAGACGGAAACTTTTACTCTTACATGTTGATGCCATTGACCTAGGGGAAGACCGAAGCTCTTACATACAGGTGTCATTGACCTATGGAAGACGAAACCACTTACACGCAGGTACCATTGACCTTTGGAAGACAGAAGCTCTTACACACAGACGTCACTGACTTAACAGAAGACAGACGCTCTTACAAATAGATGTCATTGACTTGCAGAAGATAGGAGCTCTTACATACAGGTGCCATTGACTTAAGGAGGATAGAAGCTCTTACATACAGATGTCAGTGAGTTAGCGGAAGACAAGCTCTTACATACAGGTGGCATTGATTTAACGGTAGACAGAAACTCTTGCATACAGGTGTCATTGCCAAGCTGGAAGACAGAAGCTGTTACATACAGGTGTCATTGACTTAACGGAAGACAGAAGCTCTAACACACAGGTGCCATTGACTTAACGGAAGACAGAAGCTCTAACACACAGGTGTAATTGACTTAACGGAAGACAGAAGCTCTAACATACAGGTGTCTTTGACTTAGTGGAAGACGGAAACTCTTACATAGAGATTTCACTGACTTAACGGACGTCAAGAGCTCTTATATACAGGTGACATTGAATTAACGGAAGATACGCTCCTACATACTGGTGTCGTTGACTTGACGGTAGACAGGAGCTCTTACATACAGGTGTCACTGACTTGGCGGTCCAGACAGAAGCTGTTACATACAGGTGCCACCAACGTAAATGGAGACAGAAGATCCTACACGGTTGTGCCATTGACATAGTGGAAGACAGAGGCTCTTACATACACGTGTCATTGACTTAACGGAAGAAAAGCTCTTACACACAGGTGTCATTGACTTCTGCAACACAAAAGCTCTTTCACACAGGAGCCATTGACTTAGTGGAAGACAAAAACACATGCAAGTGCCATTGACCTATGGAAGACAGAAGCACTTACACACAGACGTCACTGACTTAACAGAAGACAGAAGCTCTTACAAATAAGTGTCACTGACTTGCAGAACATTGAAGCCCTTACATACAGGTGTCATTGACTTGGCGGTCAGGACAAAAGCTCTTACATACAGGTGCCACTAAGTTAATGGAAAACAGAACCTCTTACATGTTGGTGCCCTTGACCTAGGGGAAGACCGAAGCTCTTACATACAGGCGTCATTGACCTATGGAAGACGAAACCACTTACACACAGGTACCATTGATCTTTGGAAGACAGAAGCTCTTACACACAGACGTCGCTGACTTAACAGAAGACAGACGCTCTTACAAATAGATGTCATTGACTTGCAGAAGATATGAGCTCTTACATACAGGTGTCATTGAGTTAGGGGAAGACAAGCTCTTACATACAGGTGGTATTGATTTAACGGTAGACAGAAGCTCTTACATACAGGTGTCATTGACTTAACGGAAGACAGAAGCTCTTACATACAGGTGTCATTGCCAAGCTGGAAGACAGAAGCTCTTACATACAGGTGTCATTGCCAAGCTGGAAGACAGAAGCTGTTGCACACAAGTGTTATTGACTTAACGAAAGACAAGCTGTTATATAAAGATCTCACTGATTTGGTGGAAGAGAGAAGCCCTCAGATACAAGTGGCAATGACTAAACGGACGGGAAACTCTTACACACAGGTGACATTGACACAACAGAAGACATATGCTCTTACATACAGGTGACACTGACACAACAGAAGACAAACTCTTACACACAGGTGACATTGACACAACAGAAGACATATGCTCTTACATACAGGTGACACTGACACAACAGAAGACAAACTCTTACACACAGGTGACATTGACACAACAGAAGACATATGCTCTTACATACAGGTGACTCTGACACAACAGAAGACAGACTCTTACACACAGGTGACATTAACACAACAGAAGACATATGCTCTTACATACAGGTGACACTGACACAACAGAAGACATACTCTTACACACAGGTGACATTGACACAACAGAAGACATATGCTCTTACATACAGGTGACACTGACACAACAGAAGACAAACTTTTACATACAGGTGACACTGACACAACAGAAGACATATGCTCTTACATACAGGTGACACTGACACAACAGAAGGCAAACTCTTACACAAAGGTGACACTGACACAACAGAAGACATACTCTTACATACAGGTGACACTGACACAACAAAAGGCAAACTCTTACACACAGGTGACATTGACACAACAGAAGACATATGCTCTTACATACAGGTGACACTGACACAACAGAAGACAAACTCTTACACACAGGTGACATTGACACAACAGAAGACATATGCTCTTACATACAGGTGACACTGACACAACAGAAGACATATGCTCTTACATACAGGTGACACTGACACAACAGAAGACATATGCTCTTACATACAGGTGACACTGACACAACAGAAGACATATGCTCTTACATACAGGTGACACTGACACAACAGAAGACATATGCTCTTACATACAGATGTCCTTGACAACAAAAGACAGAAACTCTAACATACAGATGGCAATGACTTAATGGAAGACAGGTGTCGTTGGCTTGACGGTAGACAGAAGCTCTTACATACAAGTGCCATTGACTTGTCGGTCAAGACGGAAGCTCTTACATACAGGTACCAGTAAGTTAATGGAAGACAGAAGCTCTTACATGTTGGTGCCATAGACTTAGCGGAAGACAGAAGATCTTACACACAGGTGTCTTTGAATTAGTGGAAGACGGAAGCTCTTACATACAGGTGTCTTTGACTTAGTGGAAGACGGAAGCTCTTACATACAGGTGTTTTTGACTTAGTGGAAGACGAAAGCTCTTACACAGATATCTCGCTGGCTTAGTGGAATAACGATGCTCTACATACAGATCTCACTGACTTAACGGACGTCAAGAGCTCTTATATACAGGTGACATTGAATTAACGGAAGACACGCTCCTACATACTGATGTCGTTGACTTGACGGTAGACAGAAGCTCTTATATACAGGTGTCACTGACTTGGCGGTCCAGACAGAAGCTGTTACATACAGGTGCCACCAACGTAAATGGAGACAGAAGCTCCTACATGTTGGTTCCATTGACTTAGCGGAAGATAGAATATTTTACACACAGATTTCATTGAATTAGTAGAAGACAGAAGCTCTTTCATACAGGAGTCATTGACTTAGTGAACGACAAGAGCTCTCACATACAGGAGTCATTGACTTAGTGAACGACAAGAGCTCTCACATACAGGTGTCATTGCCCTATGGACGACAGAAGCACTTACATGCAGATACCATTGACCTTTGGAAGACAGAAGCTCTTATACACAAACGTCATTGACTTGCAGAAAATAGAAGCTCTTACATACAAGTGTCCTTGACTTACCGAACGACAGAATCTCTTACATACAGGTGTCATTGACTTACGGAAGATAGCTCTTACATGCACGTGCCATTGTCTTATCGGAAGACAGAACCTCTTTCACACAGGTGTAAATGACTTAACGGAAGACAGAAGCTCTTACATACAGGTGACCGTGAATTAGCGGAAGACAAGCTCTTACATACAGGTGTCATTGATTTAACGGTGGATAGAAGCCCTTACATACAGGTGCCATTGACGTAATAGAAGACTGAAGCTCTTACATACCAGTGGCATTGACTTACAGGATATCTTACATACAGGTGACATTGACTTTCGGCAGACAGAAGCTCCTACATATCGGTGCCATTGACTCAGCGGAAGACAGAACCTCTTACATACAGATGAAATTGTCTAAGTGGATTGCCTTAGATGCAGGTGTCACTGACTTAACGAAAGCCAGAAGCTCTTGCATACAAATGAAAGTGATTTAACGGAAGACAAGTTCTTAGATACAGGTGGAACTGACATACAGAATCTCTTACATACAGGTGTCATTGACTTGACGGAAGACAGAAGCACCTACATACAAGTGCCGCTGACAACAGAAGACAGAAACTCACAGGTGGCATTGACTTAAAGGTAGAGAGAAGCTCTTACTTACACGTGTCAATAACTTGAAGGAAGACAGAAGCTCTCACATGTAGGTGTCATTGACTTAGCGGAAAATGGAAGCTCTTACATGGAGATCTCACTGACTTAGTGGAAGACAGACGCTCTTACATACAGAAGACACTAACTTTTACATACATGTGTCATTGACTTAATGGAAGACGGAAGCTCTTAAATTCAGGTGTCATTAACTTACTGGAATATAGAAGATCGTACGTACATATGACATTGACCTGCAGAAAACAGAGGCATTTACAAACAGGTGTCATTGACTTAATGGAAGAAAAAGCGGTTACATAACGGTGTCATTGACTTATGGAAGACAGAAGCTCTTACATGTGCATACAGGTGATACTGACTTACCAGACGACAAGCTGTTACATACAGGTGGTACTCACTTACAGAATCTCTTACAAACATGTGTCATTGACTTAGAGAATATAGAAGCTCTTACACACATGCGTCATTCACTTAACGGAAGACAGAAGCTCTTACAAACAGGTGTCATTGAATAAGCGGAAGACAGAAGCTTAAGGAAGATAGCTCTTACATACACGTGCCATTGTCTTATCGGAAGACAGAACCTCTTTCACACAGGTGTAAATGACTTAACGGAAGACAGAAGCTCTTACATACAGGTGTCCGTGAATTAGCGGAAGACAAGCTCTTACATACAGGTGTCATTGATTTAACGGTGGATAGAAGCCCTTACATACAGGTGCCATTGACTTAATAGAAGACTGAAGCTCTTACATACCAGTGGCATTGACTTACAGGATCTCTTACATGCAGGTGTCATTGACTTTCGGCAGATAGAAGCTCCTACATATAGGTGCCATTGACTCAGCGGAAGACAGAACCTCTTACATACAGGTGAAATTGTGTTAGTGGAATCTCTTACATACAGGTGTCACTGACTTAACGAAAGCCAGAAGCTCTTGCATACAGATCGACTTGATTTAAAGGAAGACAAGTTCTTAGATACAGGTGGAACGGACCCACAGAATCTCTTACATACAGGTGTCGTTGACTTGACGGAAGACAGAAGCACCTACATACAAGGGCCGTTGATAACAGAAGACAGAAACTCACAGGTGGCATTGACTTAACGGTAGAGAGAAGCTCTTACTTACACGTGGCAATAACTTGATGGAAGACAGAAGCTAGGTGTCATTGACTTAGCGGAAGATGGAAGCTCTTACATGGAGATCTCACTGACTTAGTGGAAGACAGACGCTCTTACATACAGAAGACACTAACTTTTACATACATGTGTCATTGACTTAATGGAAGACGGAAACTCTTAAATTCAGGTGTCATTAACTTACTGGAATATAGAAGATCGTACGTACATATGACATTGACCTACAGAAGACAGAGGCATTTACAAACAGGAGTCATTGACTTAATGGAAGAAAAAGCGGTTACATAACGGTGTCATTGACTTATGGAAGACAGAAGCTCTTACATGTACATACAGGTGATACTGACTTACCAGACGACAAGCTGTTACATACAGGTGGTACTCACTTACAGAATCTCTTACAAACATGTGTCATTGACTTAGAGAATATAGAAGCTCTTACACACATGCGTCATTCACTTAACGGAAGACAGAAGCTCTTACAAACAGGTGTCATTGAATAAGCGGAAGACAGAAGCTCTTAAGCACAGATCTCATTGGCTTAGCGGAAAGCAGAAGCTCTTACATACAGGTGACATTGACATAACAAAAGACAGGTGTCATTGAATTAAACAGAAGACATAAGCTCTTATATACAGGTGTCACTGGCTCATCGAAAAGAGCTCTCATCCAAATCTTAAATTTATTGTAACTGAATTATGCTAATGGGGATCACCAATACAGAAAAAACGTATTTCAACCAAGATCAAATCTAAATCTTAACACATTTAGGCATCAGATGATGCCTGACATGTATCCTATATGTATGCTGCTCTCGGAACTGTAAAATGACATGAAATGATCCTGTACAAAGAAGTGTAGATACTGGAGAAAGAAGTGCATTTACTGGGGAAAGAAGTGTGGTAACTAGAGAAAGGAGTGTAGTTGCTGGAGAAGGAATTGAAGTTACTGAAGAAGCGACTGTAGTTTCTGGAGAAGAAAGTGTAGTTACTGAAGAAGAAAGTGTAGTTACTGAAGATGAAAGAGTAGTTACTGAAGATGAAAGAGTAGTTACTGAAGAAAGAAGTGTGGGTACTGGAGAAAGGAGTATAGTTTCCGGAGAAGGAATTGAAGTTGCAGAGGAATGAAGTGTATTTACTGGAGAAGGAAGTGTATTTACTGAAGAAGGAAGTGTAGTTCCTGGGAAAAGAATTGTAGTTACTGGAGAGTGAGTGAGTGAGTGAATAGAATTTAACGTCGCTTTCAACAATACTTCAGCTATATCTCGACGAACCAACTAAGCACCACCCAGCCCAGTTGTGTTCCTGCTACTTCAGAGAAGAAATCTTTGAAGCAGCATGGAACCACACATCCTCCACCCACCCTATAACAGCGCACAAGACACAGACAGGACGCTTACATGGTGCAATAAAGGCAAGTGATATTACAGTGATAGACATCACATTATCAAGTTCCTGTTGCCTCTTATCAAAATCCATTGAAGCAACAGGAACCTGAATCCACCCAACCACCCGCTAGTTACTGGAGAGAAATATTTCAAGTGTATCTGTGATGATTGTGTTTGAGAACGAAGTAACTGCATAATGGAAAAAAACTCACTGTAACCCGTATGTGTGACTTGATCTCCCGTAGTTCATTCCGGAGGCCCTCCGTCAGTGCTGTGACACAGTGCTTGGTTGCCATATAAAAATGAAACTCTGGAGCTTTTATGGTTTTATGACCGAATATGCTGAAAATATGAAATCCAATTTCAGTTAGGCATGTCTGTTCTACATGAATTACATCACGTGTGTATAGATGTACTTTTTTATATGAAATGACGTGAGTATATATGCGCATGTTTCCATGAATGACTTGAGTATATATGTACGAGTTTATGTGTATGACGTGAGTATCGATGCGCATGTTTATATGTATAACATGTGTATAGATGTACGTGTTTATACGTATGACGTGAATATAGATATACGAGTTTATATGTATGACGTGAGTATAGATGTACGAGTTTATATGTATAACGTGTGTATAGATGTACATGTGTGTATGTATGACGTGAATATAGATGTACGTGTTTATAAGAATGGCGTACCGGGTTATATGTATAACATGCGTATAGATGTAGGTGTTTATTGGAACGATATTAGTATAGATATAGGTGTTCATATGAATATGACGTGATTATATATGTACGTGTTCACGTCATACTCACGACAAACATATAAACACGTACATCGATGCTCACGTCATGCATATAAACACGCACATATATACACACGACATACATATAAACACGTACTTTTATACTCACGTCATACATATAAATATGAGCATCAAAAACTCGTCATACATATAAACATGGACATATACTCACGTCATACATATACACACGTACACACATACTCACGTCATACATACAAATACATATAAACATGTACATCTATACTCTCGTCATTCATATAAACACGTACACCTATACTCACATCATTCACATAAACACGTGCATCTATTCTCACGTCATGCGTGTAAACATGTACACATATATTCACGTCATACACATAAACAAGTACCCACATACTCGGGTCACACATACAAATACAGACAAATATACTCACAACATACATAAAAACACGTATATTTACACTTTCGTCATTCATATAAACACGTTCATCTATACTCACGTCATTCATGTAAACATGTACATCTATGCTCACGTCATTCATGTGAACATGTACATCTATGCTCACGTCATTCATGTGAACATGTACATCTATGCTCACGTCATTCATGTAAACATGTACATCTATACTCACGTCATTCATGTGAACATGTACATCTATGCTCACGTCATGCATGTAAATACGTACATATATACTAACGTCATTCATATAAACATACCCATCTATACTCACGTCATTCATATAAATACGTACATATATACACACGTCATTCATATAAACACGTACATATATACTCGGGTCATTCATATAAATACTTACATATATACTCACGTTATACATATAAACACGTTCATATATACTCGCGTCATTCATATGAACACCTACATCTATACACACATTCACTGGTATAAACATATAAACACGTACATATAGACTCACGTCATTCATATAAACACGTACATATATACTCGGGTCACTCATATAAACACTTACATATATACACATGTTATACACATGAACACGTATGACGTGAGTATATATGTACGTGTTTATATCTATGACTTGAGTATACATATACGTGTTTAAATGTATGACGTGAGTATATATGTACAAGTCTATATGAATGAGGTGAGTATAAATGTACACGTTTATATGTATAACGTGGTTATAGATGCACGTGTTTATATGAATGACGTGAGTATAGATGTACGTGTTTATATGTATAACGTGGTTATAGATGCACGTGTTTATATGAATGACGTGAGTATAGATGTACGTGTTTATATGAATGGCGTGGGGATAGATGTACATAATTATATGTATGACGTGAGTATATGTTTATATGTATGACGTGCGTATATATGTACATTTTTATATGTATGACGCGAATATATAAGTGTTTATATGAATGATCTGAGTATATATGTACGTGTTTATATGAATAACGTGAGTATATATGTACGTGTTTATATGAGTGACATGAGTATAAATGTACGTGTTTATATGCATGACGGGAGTATAGATGTACGTGTTTATATAAATGACGGAGTATAGATGTACGTGTTTACATGAATGACGTGAATATAGATGTACGTGTTTATATGTATGTTGTGAATATATATGTACGTGTTTTTTATGTATGGGGTGAGTATATATGTACATGTTTATATGTATGACGTGAGTGTTGGTGTGCATGTTTACATGTATGACGTAAGTATATATGTACGTGTTTATATGTATGACATGAGTATATATGTCCGTGCTTATATGTATGTCGTGAGTGTAGATGTGCGTGTTTATATGTATGACGTGAGTATAGATGTACGTGTTTATACGAATTACGTGAGTATATATGTACGTGTTTATATGACGTGAGTATATATGTACGTGTTTATATGAATGACGTGAGTATAGATGTACCTATTTATATGAATGACGTGAGTATAGATGTACGTTATTATATACATGACGTGAGTATAGATGTACGTGTTTATATGAGTGAGTGAGTACGTGAGTGAGTGAGTGAATAGAATTTAACGTCGCTTTTAACAGTATTTCAGCTATATCACGACGAACTAACTAAGCACCACCCAGAGGAGTTGTGTTCCTGCTACTTCAAAGAAGAAATCTTTGAAGCAGCATTACATGGAATCAGACACCCTCCATCCACCCTATAAAACACGGAGGGCAGCGCACAAGACACAGACAGGATGCTTACATGGTGCAATAAAGACAAGTGATATTACAGTGCTAGACATCACATTATCAAGTTCCTGTTGCTTCTCAGCAACATGCATTGAAGCAACAGGAGCCTGAACCCACCCAACCACTCGCGTGTTTATATGAATGACGTGAGTATAGATGTACATGTTAAAATGTATGTTGTGAGTATATATGTATGTGTGGATGGCGTGAGTATGTATATACTTGCTTATATGAATGACGGGAGTATTTGTGTACGTGTTTATATGTATGACGTGAGTACATATGTACGTGTTAATATGTATGACGTGAGTATATATGTGCATGTTTATATGAATGACGTGAGTATAGATGTACGTGTTTATATGTATGACGTGAGTATATATGTGCATGTTTATATGTATGACGTGAGCATCGATGTGCATGTTTATATGTATGACGTGAGTATAGATGTGCATGTTTATATGTATGACGTGAGTATAGATGTGCATGTTTATATGTATGACGTGAGTATATATGTGCATGTTTATATGTATGACGTGAGCATCGATGTGCATGTTTATATGTATGACGTGAGTATAGATGTGCATGTTTATATGTATGACGTGAGTATAGATGTACGTATTTATATGTATGACGTGAGTATAGATGTACGTGTTTACATGTATGACGTGAGTATATGTTTGGTTTAAATAACTTTATTTGCTCAATGGCAACAGGGAGCGAAATAAGCATAAGCTTAAGAGCGTCTCCCCAGTACACAGGATATCCATACAAATAAAGATTGCAATAAAGCAGATTATTTACATATAAATAAGGTAATGGCGTTTATCGTGAATATCAGAATAGAAAATTTATCAAAAGTATTAAAATTAATTAATGTCCAGAAACTATGGTTGAGAAAAACACCTGCGTGCTATGCGCAAGTGATCAAGTCTGGCTGGCCGCAAAAGAAATAGTTTGTTGTATTTGATTTGATTATGACAGCGCAAATAAAATCAAGCAAAACGTTTAGAGAAAGCAACAAATTTTCTTAATTAACAGAAAATACTACTCTCTGCTCCCGGAATAAAGGGCAATAAAAAAAATGTTCAATGGTTTCGTCTGCATTTCTACAATTGCATAAAGTGGAATTGGACAAGAAGTTGTCGAACAAGTGGGTTTTTAAATTGCTATAACCATTTCGCAGGCGACATAAGATAATGTTTTCTTTTAGAGAACAAACGTAATAACAAGGTGGAGGATGGGGTATGCGTGTCATGTTTTGCAATCTACTTTTAAATATAGCTAATGTTGGGGAGCTTATTATTGGGGAGGGCAGTGAATTCCAATCACGATGAGTGGTCGAGAAAAAGGATCTCTGGAATAACTGAGTTCGGCACCTATATGGGGTAAATAAATTTGCATTACGAATATTATAGGGGTTTCGTTTATTTGCCAAACAGAGAAGCTCGTGCCATCCAATTTACAATACGATAAAAGACTCCCAGTCTGTGCTCCTTTCGTCTCATTGACAGAGGCTTAAATTCAGCTTCCTCATATAATGATTCGGTACTAACACTACATGTTATTCCGGTTATGGTTCGAAGTGCGTCTTTTTGTATATTTTCAAGTCTAATAGCAGATGTTTGACTAAGATTGTCCCAAACGACGTCGGCATATTCCAAGCTCGGCCTTAGAAAACTTTTGTACATGATTTCCAGACATTTGCGATTTAGTATTTATTTTAAACCCTTAAATATTGACAGTTTTTTTTCTGAGCTTTGTACATGATGTCTTCAATATGGTCATTCCAGTTGGCCTTATTGTTCAATATCACACTCAGGTGCTTATGGTTTGCTGATTCTTGAAGGGTTAAATTTTGAAAAGATAATAGAATGGAGGACGGTAACTGTCGCAATGATGCTAGGAGTGAAACAGTTTTAGATGAGTTGAAGTCCACCAGCCAAGTTTTTGCCCATTCGGTAATTTTTCCCAAGTCGTGATTGATAGAATCCAGCGGTGAATACAAGTCATCGGAAATAATATATAAACACGTGTCATCTGCGAAAAGGCGTATATTGTTTGCGATCTTAGCAGGTAAGTGGTTTATAAATGAGAGAAATAAAAGGGGGCCAAGAACTGAACCTTGTGGTACGCCCGCATGGAGGTGTAAAATTGTAGATTCCTTGCCATGAATGACGACTCGCTGGCAGCGGCCCATAAGGTAACTTTCAAACCAGGTCAAAAGACTACTGGAAATGCAAAATTGTTTTAATTTGTGAATGAGGCCTTTATGCCAAACTCTATCGAAGGCCTTGGATTATCGAAAAAGAAGAAATGTACTTCCTTCTGCTCATCAAGTGCTTTGGTCAAATCGAAATAAATATCTAACAGTTGAGTAACGATGGATTGTGGCGGGAGGAAACCAGATTGGCATGGAGTTATATAATGTCTTAAGTAATTATATATATATTTAAATACCACTCTTTCCATCACTTTGCTTTGACAAATTAAAAGTGATAATGGACGATAATTTCTAGATATGTGACGCTCGCCTTTTTTATATAGCGGTGTAACATTTGCAAGTTTTCAATCGGTCGGAAATTTAGAGCTTTTCAACGATTGGTTAAAAAAACGGGCAAGTATTTGTGACAATATATTCCTTGAATCGAACAAGCATTTCGGGCTTATTTTATCTGGTCCTATAGCTTTGGTGGTGTCCAGGTTAGACAATATATCAAATACGGTAGGGGTAATAATAAATGAGTCTAAAGAATTATCGGTGTACATGGGCAGTAGTGGGGAGAGAGCAAATTCTCGCGCAAAAATGAGGGTCCCAAAATGAGGGGCTGTGGCATGACGTGGCAATGACGTCACATCCGGTCAAAGTTCACATCCGGATCAAAGGTCACTTCCGGGTCAAAGGTCACTTCCGGTCAACGACCCAACAAGAGTGATCTCCCCCTACATAGCAAATCTATATACGGCTATGGTATAGGCCCATTCCGGCGCACTGGACAATGTTTAACCTAATGGGAAACCCACGCATGTTCATTTGCGGTATGGATAGTGTGGTCTTGTTTTTCACGTCTCACCACATAGAACACGATGGGAGGGGTCTCGAAGTCATTGGTTGGAATTTTTTGAAAAAGTCACTGTGCGCATGCGCACTGGGTAAGTAGCGCTGGGTGGACGTTTTGGGGGCGAGAGGGGACCCTAGTGGTCCAATTGGGTCGAGTGAGGTATCATTGTAAAGCATACTTACGTGGAGATGACGTCATTCTGCGCATGCGCAGTAGACAAAGGGTATGAAAATAGACGTTTTAATTGGAATTTGCATAATTTCAGGGGGAGATAAGTCTGCACAAAGGTCAATTTCCATTAGCTTTCTCTTCGACTTAAGCCCAGGGACCGCTGTAGTGCCAGTCACCTGAACCCCTAGTCATATTCCTCGACGATGAGGCGGTCACTGGTCTAGATGCAAAACTAGGATTTTCATGAAAAAAATAAAATGCGGAAAACGCACTTTACACCCTAAAAATGTGGAAGATCGGATTTTACACCTAATAAAACGCACATGGGCTCAACAAAGGGCCACAGAGGGGCAAATACACATTAAGCTACGATACATGATACTATCTTCAGATACTATCGTAACTGGTTATGCACAAATTGTGACGGAATATCTTGCCATTGTGCTCTTCCTCGAACGGTTACACCAGTACACATTTGGTCGAAAAACCTTGTCGTTGTGTTCTTCCTCGAACGGTTGGATCAGTATACATTTGGTCGAAAAACTATCATCCACCGATCACAAACCGTTGAAATCCATCGTCACAAAGCTCTAAGGAGGCTACAAGGAATGGTTCTTCATCTCCTGTGCTATGAAACTGACGTCGAGTATAAACAGGGAAAAGAAATGTGTGTGGCGGACATGCTCTCTCGTGCACATCGTCACAATTGTATGTGTGCTGTCAGACACCTTAGGATTGGTCAGAAACGACTCCATGAGCTGCGGGAAGCCACTCGCCAGGATGACACCATGTGCAGTTTGAAAACAAGGCTGACCTGAAGCCAAACAGGATGTGCCTGCACAGATCTCCCCTTACTTCTCCTTCAGAGACGAACTCCGTGTACGTGATGGTTTGATCTTTAGACAGGAACGAGTGGTAGTCCAAGAGAGCTAGCGCGCTACTGTCAAAGTGCATCTCCACAGCTCCCACCTTGGTTGTCAGAGTATGCTCAGGAGAGCACATGCGTATTTACTTGCCCGGGATGATTGCTAAAATTATTCAAACGGTCTGAAGCTGTGATGCTTGTCAAAGCTTCGGAAGAGCACAACAGAAGGAGACTGATGCCCATACAGGCGAACTACCCATGGGAAGGAGTAGATGTGCTCACATTGGAGAGTAAGGAATACATGGTGACTACAGAATACTTCAGTGGATTCTGGGAAATAGGTCATCTACACAAAATCACATCTCAGCCAAATATAAGCGTGCATGGAATTCCAACGAAAGTACCAATGGTACCAATGGCCCGCATTTCCTTCTCAGCACAATAGGTCTTGGATTGTTGAAGGAGTTGGGACTTTGGCATGGCCTCAACGCACTAGGTCACCCAAAATCGCACGGTAAACCTGAATTAGGGGATAAGGCAGCTAAGACAATGCTGAAGAAGTGCAAGAAATCCAAAATGGACTCCTTCATGTCTCTGTTAGAGATTTGATACACTCCTATCCAAGGATCTGGCAGAAGTCCAGCACGGCGACATCGGTGACGATAACTGATAACCTTCTCCTTCCCAGAGGTGAGGGATACTTGTAAATGGACAGGCTCAAGCAGGAGCAAAACCAAGCAATCGGCCAACTACATCAAATCGGCAAAGAAGCTACCCATAATAAATGAGGGCGACACAGTCCACATGAAGATTTTCACAATGGGGTAGAAAGGGTGTAAAAAGTTGTCGTGATTGAGAGACTTGATGATCGACTTTACGAAATTGAGAAACAACAGGGCATATACAGAAGAAACAGTCATCTGATGGACTATGTGAACGCCAGGTAGAAGAAAAGGCCAAACCAGGGGATATTAATATAATACAAGTTCTTATCCAGAACGAATGCCTGTGAAGGTCGGACGCCCAGTCATAAAATTACCATCATAATGATTTGTACAGAGGTTCCAAAACCTCTACCAGCAAAATCTCACCATATGCAGGCAACAGGATGGAATGTAAAATGCACAACATCCCCATTTAGCCGAGCCAATTGAGCAACGGAAGGGCCGCGTCGTGCACACCGTGACACAAGTTGACGAGGTTGCCGTCCATTCTCGGTAAAACGTTCCACTTCCGGTTACGCATTCGCACACATAGTCCCCTACCCATCATACGTCTGTGTCCAGGAGTCTAGTTGGGCCAAACCTCCACTCTCCAATCCCTCTCGCTCTCTGCATAATATTCCACTTCCAATGGCGCATGCTCACCACTAATCCCCTACCTTTCCTCGTTGACCAGTATGGGGAAAACCTGTAACAAGTGCAGGGAACAAAACCAATTCGACAAATGCTGTTTTCCAGACCAGAAAAAGCCTGTACAACTGGCTAATGATAATCCCATTCGGATGTAGAAAAGAGATTCCCTGTTGGCAGTGAGAACGTACATAAATGTATGGTCTCCTCATATGCAGAAGCTGAAAAGTGAAAAAAGTGTCAAAATTCCGGATAGATTGTGGAACAACAGTGAATGCTATCAGTAGCGAGTGTGCGAGTTTGGACTTGGAGCCAACGGACACTCGCCTGACAATGTACAACAATTCTGTGTTGGGTCCACTCGGAAAATGTCGGCTCACTCTCAGGAACTCAATGGATGGAAAATGTTACTAAACAGAGTTCCTAGTGATCAAAGACAATCTACTGTCGTTTCTGGGTCGAAAACCTGATGAGCAGCTGCAGTTAATCACTGTGACCTACTTCACACAGTGTTCGCAAAGAATGTGGATAATCTGGTCTTGGAGCACAAAAGCGTATTGGAGCAGAACTGTCCAAGAAACCTTCCAGGGGAAGTTCATCTGTATGTCCAAGATGGTGCTAAGCCAGTACATTGTCCATCACGGAGATTGCCAATAGCAATGAAGCCCAAGCTCAAACGGGAATTAGACAAGTTGGTTTCACAAGGAATCTTGAAACCGGTGACATCAACCGAATGATCTCTCAAATTTCAGTCTGGACAAGAAGAACGGCCAACTAAAGATCTGCATCGAACCAAAATCGCTCAATGAAGCTCTCAAAGGCGAAATGTACCCTCTACTACCATAGAGGATATCCTTCCAGACCTTGTGAAAGCCGAAATCTTCAGCAAAGTGGAACTTTCCCATGGATACTAACATTGTGTATTGGCTGGAGGAAGTAGTTTCCTGACGACGAAAATCGCTTCCCTCGGCAGAAATCGCTGGTCCAGACACCCATTTTGTGTTAAAGTGAGTTCCGAAATCTTCCAGGGAAAACTGAACTAGTCTCGAAGGTCGAGAACGGATTCGTTGCGCTGCCGATGACATCCTGGTATTTGGTGAATCTGAGGAGAAACACTACACGGACCTCAAGAAACTACTTCAGCGGTGTGCTGAGTCGAACATCGTACATCATAAAACGAAAGAGTGTCTAGAACGACACAGGTTTCCTTGGACATGAGGTCACGAGTGAAGGCCTCAAACCAGACAAGAAGTCGGTAGAAGACATCCTCAAGATGGATGATCCAACCGATATCGATGGCATTCGACGAATACAAGGCACAGTCAACTACCTCGCAAAGTTCCATCCGAAACTATCAGAGTAAATCTATAATCATCTTCAGGGTTATAATTTATATCGCATGAATAAATTTACCTACACTGTAACCCTTAGGTGGTGAGTTCGATCCTCACCCGAGCCAGTGAATTTTTCACTGGTTCAAAAACTAACAGTGTAGGTAAATTTATTCATAAGATATAAACTATCAGATATCATGGAACCCATCCGACGCCTAACTCATCAAGGTGCTGTGTGAGAATGGACAGAGGTACAGGACAGAGCAATGTCTCAAATTAGGAGGCTGGTGACTTCTGCTTCCATTCTCAATTTCTATGACCCCAGCAGAGAACTCGTATTTCAGTGTGATGCATCGAACATGTGGCTAGGCGTAGTACTTTTGCAAGATGAAAAACCCCTGGCCTATGCAAGAAGGGCTTTATCGGACACTATGACTATGCACACACCTCGCCATTGTGTTCTCCCTCGAACGATTTCACCAGTTCACATTCGTTCGAAAAACCACCGTCCACACCGATCACAAACCGTTGGAATCCATCGTCAAAGAGCCTCTTCATAAAGCTCCAAACAGGATTCAAGGAATGATTCTGCACTATGACATTGAAGTAGTGTATGAACAGGTCAAAGAAATATTTGTGGCGGACATGCTGTCTCGTGCACATCTTCACAATGCTGACGAGTATCAGGATCATTTTTCTTGTATCTGTGACGTAGGACACCTTCTAATTGGTCAGGAACCTCTCCATGAGCTTCGGGAAGCCACTCGCCAGGCTGACCCCATGTGCAGATTGAAGACTGCCATATTACAAACAGGATCACCCCTTATTTCTCCTTCAGAGATGAACTTAGCGTACTTGATGGTTCGGCCTTTAAGGGGGGACGAGTGATAGTCTCAGAGAGTTCGCGAGCTAACGTCAAAGAGCGTGAGGCGAACTACCCATGGAAGTGGTTGGAGCAGATCTGTTCACAAGTGAGAATGAGGAATACATGGTGACCACAGACTATTTCAGTGGATTCTGGGAAGTAAATCATCTGTACAAAACCGCACCTGGGGCAATTATAAGAGTGCATGGAAATCCAACGAAAAGCATTATTGACAATGACCCACAGTTCTCAGCACGAGAGTTCTTGCTTTTTGGAAGGAGTTGGGACTTTGAGCACTGTCCCAACGCACCAGGTCACCCATATCACGTTCGTGGAAGGCCTAACCATCCTGGACGACCTGGGACCAGACTTGGTAGTCCACGATCTCATGGCGGAGATGGATGCTCTGGTGACCCAGCTTTTACCAAAGTCAATCATCATCGACGACTTAGCATCAGGTACATTCTACAGAACCTGTTCAGTTAAAATAAAAAACATCGGAACATCAGTTTGGAAGTTCACTACCTGGTAATTTTTAAAAGCCCGAGAGATACCACTGAATTGCTGCACCTGGCGAGGCAGATGTACCCTAGCCGCACCCAGTTTGCATTGGAAACTTTTAAAGATGCGACAACCCGGCAGCACAGCTATATGCTCTTCAACCTGAAGCAAGGCACCCCAACCACTTCAGACTGCGGAACGGCACCTTTCCCGGAGAGTTGCACCACGTGCACGTGCAAAAACATATATTTTGTAAACACACCCACAGTGGCTCCCCCAGTTGGGGTGTGTGTGTTGGATAGGGATAATAAAAAATAAAACACACCATCCATGTTCATGTTTTCTCTGTAGTCATAGTAAACAATAAAAAGGACACGTTTCGGAGAACTGTCTTATGCTTGTTCAACTTGGTCTTCTGAGCTGGAGTCAGAGGAACATTGCCTTTTAACGGGTTGTACCCAAACTTACACGGACAGTGTACAAGGGCAGCGTCTGCCCCACGCACAATAGACGAAGTTTGTCTTTCCTGAGCCCGTCGGCCCCGCGATGAGGCAGGGGAAGGGATGTTGCCACCGAGGATCCATGGTTAGAAGAAATACATTTGACGAGGTGTAAAATCCGTTTTTCCACATTGTTGGGGTGAGAAGTATGGATTTTTTTTCAGGAACATTCTACTTTTGCATTTACCCTACTGACCGCCTCAGCGCGAAGGAATACGACTCAGGGTCAGGTGACCGGCACTACAGCGGCCCCGGGCATTAAGGCGCGAAGAGAAAGCAAGTGGAAATCCAGTCGTATTGAGCTTTGTTTCCCTTGAAATTATGCAAATTCCAAGGGATTTCCACATTTGACGTTAGCAAACATGTACGTGTTCATATGTAAATGTTAATATGAATGACGCGAGCATATGTATGACGTGAGTAGAATGCAAATTTACCCGTTAATATGAATGACGTGACCATCGTCTACTCCCCGTTCCTTCATAGACTTCACCGCCTCTCGCGTGCATATGGACAATGCCAGAACATTAACCTGTACAATGACAATAATGAACAATTCAACAATTTAATAACTTTACTATATTTTTATAACCGTGTTTGTTTGTTTGTCCAGCCCGTGTGACCGCAGTTTTTGTCAAAATGACATGAAATGTCATTACTGTGAGTAACCTGAAAAATAATTTAAAAGGTATCCGCTGAGTCCCACTGGTCAATTTGCCAGGCTACCTATAGGGTTGGGGCGAGACATAAAGAAATATACAAAAATATTCAAAAGGATATACTCAAGACCCAAAACTACATAAAATATACACGTACACACTCTATCGTCAAAAAAATGGGCCCAGGCTATTAGAGGAAAATGGAGGACAAAGACGCCATTTTTTCGGACATGAACTTGTCCGACCGGTATTGGGTCACGGATTTTGTCGAAAGGTCACAAAACTTCGTCAGGATAGCTGTGGCGTCACCTGGGGCGACTTAAATTAAGCAGAAATGAAACACGGATATCATAAAAGTCATCCCTGTAACGATTTGTATTCCAGCCACGCTTTTATTGTAGCTGTTCATCTGGATATCTTGAATGACATGACCACACGGCCCCTAGAACCGGTGTGAACGGTATTAGATAGATATTTCAGAGCGATGATGCAGTAGCCCTATCAAGTCATCTGATGGACTATGTGACCGCTTGTTAGAAGAAAAGGCCAAACCATGGGATATTAATATAGTACAGGTTCTTATGCAGAACGAATACCTGTGAGGCCGGACGCCGACCAAGCGCTTCATTCTAGATCACGTTTACAATCACAAGCTACAATCACAATGATTTGTATATAGGGAAAGTTCCAAAACCTCCACCGGCAAAATCTCACCATATGCAGGCAACAGGATGGAGGTTAAAATGCACAATACCCCATTTAGCCGAGCCAATTGAGCAACGGAAGGGCCGCGTCGTGCACATGATGACACAAGTTGACGAGGTTGCCGTCCATTCTCGGTAAAGAGTTACACTTCCGGTTACGCATTCGCACACATAGTCCCCTACCAACAATACCCTTTGGCCCTCGTCTGGGTCCAGGAGTCTCGTTGGGCGAAACCTCCTGTCTCCAACTCCTCTCGCTCTCTGTATAATATTCCGTAACCAGTGGCGCATGCGCACCACTAATCCCCTTCCTACCCACGCTGCGTGAAACTTTCGTGTCTATCACTCGTAATAAACTGTACCACGGTAGCCGGAAAGTCCCAAGCTATTGGGGAACCCCGCCCTACCTTACAAGCTACCAAGCTTACCATGGTATGATGAATGTATGTGCTTGATATTAAGTGCGGTCTGGGGATACTCGATACCCACATCCATGTTTCCGGAAGCCCGTTCAAGAGAGCCATTTTGTTTTTGCTAGGACAAGTCCAGATTTTTCATACTTGTTTATCATAAGTCGGCATCACGTGACCGGAAGCTGTGTACCCGAAAGCGCAATTTACCGTGACTGCGCATTTGCAAACGGAATTCATCATAAACCATAAAATCTTCAATGCGCATGCGGAGACAGAGGAAGATACCATTTCTCTTCTACTGACGATACCTTTTAATATTAGAGAAAGGCAATGGCTATGAATATGTGGAAAAGAAACAAACTTACGTCCATAATACTTCTCCAGAGATCTGTATTTCCCGACAGTAGGGGAGCATTGCGATTCAAACCCGCATTATTCACACAAACATCCACTCCGCCCCACTCACTTTTGATCTTCTCGAACATGGCAAGAATCTCGTCTTCCTTGTACAGGTCACAGCGGATGGGCAGTACACATCCCGGCTCACCCTTGAGCTGGTCTCGCAGGCTCTAAAAGAACATTGGTTAATCTGGTTTTCACTTGTTTTGTTCATATTAACTCTCTCTGTACCGGCAATTTTAACACTTCCAAGCTGGTATCAACACTGTCATAAACATGAACGAAGCGACGATCATGTTATCATCGTCGACGTAATTTCAAAGACGATACTTCAAGCACTCGAACAAGGTATAATGTGATGAAAATATTTGCATAGAAATGGTTCATTTTTATATCTCATTGACAGACAATCATTAAACTATATTTCTATCGGTATACCGATACGGTACAGAGAAAGTTAAACAGCATTCATGGTGCATGGTATGCTCGTAGTTCAGTTTATCTTCAATCAGCTTCAATTTGTTAACTGAACTTCCCTTAGACATTTTGTTCTCCTAATCTATCCCTTCAGAAGCTCACGAATGAAAAGCAAATTGCGAAAAGGCTTAAATTACATTTTAATTTTGTCCTATGCTTCAACTGGAAGGGACATTATTAACGTGTGTTTCCGATTTAAATTTACCATAATTATTCTTAATGTGAGCAGTAGTATTTGAAGTCTCGCGAAACCACTTTCTCCTATCTCTTAACATGGGCCTCCCCAATTTATTTGATCTCGACTCCATGACCTGGAGTCACGAAACTAAATCAAGATATCGTGGGTGTTCTGAGCAAGATACTGGCGTGTTCAAACGATGCGACTAAAACGGAAGTGACGTCGTTGTTGTCACAGAATTGTGAAACAATCATAAATGACAGCATGCACTCCTATCGTTTCACCAGAATAGTCTACCCGCTGGACAACACGGAATATGATACTCTCAGCGATATCCCTTAGCGATTTAGGCCTACTCTTTTGTCCGTCTTTTTGTCGGAATCTCTTGATCATATATGCTGGTGGTTATGTTCACGGGTGCCCACATGCAAGAGATTTCAAAATGTCCGCTCTAAGAAAGTAGTACCTTATACTGCTCCTTATTAGATACATGCGCCCCTTTCGTTGTCTTTCCTTTTTCTATGTATGAAACACGAACCAGATAATAATCGACCTCTGACTACAGTCAGAATACACTAGGATATTGAATGTCAGTTTTTGGATCAACATTTATGTTCGGAATGTGGAACTCTTTTTTTCTGTTGACTCTTATAGTAGTTAGAAGGTTCCTCGTCAATCTAGGCCATATGATTGGTTGAAAAGCGGTCACATGACCAAAATGCCAGTTCGATAGGAATGGCGAGTCGCAAGCGACTGCCAAAAAATATATGGGGATTTAACACGAACAAATAATCTGGTCAACTGGATAGTATATTTGTGAATCTTACGTTGCGGTGTTTACCGAAACACCTTCATCAGAGAATGAACATGAAAAGGGGAAACCTCTGTTTATATAGCAAATCGAACATGTGGAACACTAGTTCACAGTAAGACAATGAAATGACTTTACACGATGGAATACAACTCACTAAAAGAAAACAGTGGTGAGCGATACCTGTATGTGACAACAGCTCATACACACACAAAATAATTGTGTTAGGATAAACGTTTGGGGAGTTGCTTAATGTTTATGCCCCGTGTTTCGGCTAATTTAAATCTTAGTTCATCGTTACAACTCACTAAATTAAGACAGTGGTGGGCAATACCTGTATGTTGAATCTTAGTCCACCGTTTTTGTTCAAAGATGGGTTTTCTACTTTTACCCAGTGGCTTCTTTTACACCTATATCGAAGTACCTAGATTCTCTGTCGAGGATAAGCACATCTTCTGTTCTGAAAGTGTGTCCACTTGAGCATAGATGTGTGAACACAGCCGAGTCATTTCCGTTGTCTAATTAACTCAAAACAAATGTACTCTTCTTTTGTCTCTTGGATTTTCGTTTTTCGACCCGAGAGAAGAGAAAAGCGGCATAACTTTCTCCTTTGTTTTGTTGCGCATTCTGTTTCCTTAATTTTTCTTTGCTTTATTTTCTTTTTTTCTCTCTCTTGCTTATCTCTTTCCTCAGATAATCAAACTCTTTACAGTTGACCTATTTCAGATATCATTTACTGTCAGGGTTAAAAAAAAAGTAATACATGCAAAATACATGTAGATGCAAAATTCAAAAATAAATGATTAAATAGTGCGATTCTTTTATTGTGTGCACACATGATATAATGATACAATGTGTGTACATATACTATAGTAATAATGCTTGTCCAGTGAACAGTTGTCCCTTTGAATTGTATATATGTGCAGGTACATGTCTGTGTATATATTATGTGTGTACAGTATCTTATATAAATGCAACTAACGCTAATCGTTAGTTCACATTATCCGAATTTGAGCAAATGTGTTGCTTGTCTGGAGTAAGGGAGGTAACACTCCACAATTGTTCTCAGTTATCTACCCTTGCCTGGTTGCATTGCTGTCAGGATGCTAGAGTTGTGCCCCCCGATGTAATTAGCACGTGCGTGAACCAGTTGCTCTCGTGTTTCCAGCTGTAAGCAGCTATCCAAAACTCAGTCATAGTTTGGTAGCATAACAGCAATTTGCATTCGTTCATAATTATTCTGAGTTTTTGCATTTCGATCCCTGAATTTGTGGGGGCTGGTTTTTAGCTATGGAGAGACCAAAGAGAGCTGCAGCCAGGAGAAAAACTCCGTATGGGACAGTCCCGATGGCGGCAAAGCCGAAAAAGTCCAAGAAAGGGACTGGCGGTAGGCGTACGACTACTGAGTCACAACCTCAGCCCAGCCTTCCTGCACAACCTGCCAGTGTGACGGTGGGACCCAGTCTTTCTTCGGATAGAGAGTCAGGTATCGGTATCCTTTACCAAAGCGTTGGCGGCAATGCTGCTACCACTGCTCAGAATTGTATGTCCCCTGCACTTACTAGCCATAACGTAAACGAGACCGGCATCCATTCTCGGGCGGTTTCCTCTTTGCTATGTGACAACATAAATTCCTCTGGTTTATTGCGGGAAAATAATCACTTTCCTTCCTTGGGATTGAATCGGGGGAATTATAACGCAGGTTTTGCAAGTTTGTCTTCCACGTGTTTGCCGACTGGCGCGAACATTTCTAGCCAAGATGGGACGGGGTCAACTCTTCCCCAGATGCCCCCATTCCCAGCCAATCAAATGGGTCGATTCTCAAACAGCTGTCCGGGCCTCCCAGGCCACGTGTCAGCTAGTGCAGACAATGTTACATCATGTTCTCCCCCGTTCAATTCTTCCTCGTATGTACGGCAAGTGGTTGTATCTGATAACATCAACACACCCACTGTTATGTCATTAGGAATAGGGGACTGGAGCCTGGGTTCGGTTTTGGCAGCCCAACCTACACCCATGATAAGTGCATGCGATGAGATGGAATCACATGTTCCTCAGCAAATAAAAGCTAAAATTTGGGCAGGAGAGTACATTGAGCTCCCTCTCCTGTTGAAAACAGCACATGAGCTTAGAGAACAAGTGTGTTCATTTGCACTAGGGGGCAAAGAGGGTGAACCGATTTCATTGAGGCCTAAAACTCAAATCAAGAGATTTGAGAATGTAGAGTCATGGACTTCTGCATTTTTGATTTTCTGTAGTATCTATCTGCAGCGTCACCACAGTAAAGCGCGAGAGCTGTTAAAATATATGAGTATAGTCAGGATGTTGGCAGCACGGGCAGGGGGGTTTTCTTGGAGAACCTATGACTCCCAATTTAGACTCAAAATGGCCAGAAATCCTGGGCTTTCATGGGCATCTGTAGATGGAGAGCTGTGGCTAACCTGTTTGTTGCCTAACACAAGTGCCTTTGTGGGACTGGGCACTGCAGCTTCTCGCACAAACAAGAACTCGACTGCACAAGGTCTCAAGTTCATTTGCTTTGACTTCAACGGCAATGGCTGTGCCAGATCTACATGTAAATATAGGCATGTTTGTAAGAAGTGTAGTGGGACACATTCAGTGAAAATGTGTAAGGGGGGTAACAAAAGCAGTTTTCGTCCCCAAGGAGCAGATTTCCATTCCAACCAGTAAGGTACTTAAGGCAGAGGGGGCAGTTATAGTTAGATTGTCACAGGATGTGCCTAACACAGATGATGATGCCTTAAATTCTGTAAATGGGGACATATTTACGTTGGCTCCAACTCCAGTAAAACTACATAGGTTATGTTTCTGGCTGCAAAACTACCCTAATACAGCAGATAAGCTTATCCTCGAAAATGGGTTCAGAGAGGGATTCTCGCTGCACTACTC
The DNA here is from genome assembly GCA_036873755.1 of Hanleya hanleyi. NCBI lineage: Eukaryota > Metazoa > Mollusca > Polyplacophora > Lepidopleurida > Hanleyidae > Hanleya > Hanleya hanleyi. The sequence continues at coordinate 70,527 of JAVTVY010020469.1, forward strand.
CGGACCCCATATAGCTACGGATGCCCGAAATTTGAAGTCTGTTAATTTAGCAGAGAGCATAGTGGCTGAGAAACTTAAGAAGGAGGTACATTTGGGGAGAGTTGCTGGTCCCTTCAGTTGTCGTCCTATTTCTACTTTGAGGGTGTCACCATTGGGTTTGGTACCGAAAAAAGCACCAGGGGAATATCGCTTAATACATCACCTATCTTATCCTAAGGGCACAGGAACCTCGGTTAACAATTTTGTGGATCGGCTACTCTAAGGTAGATGATGCAGTAAGGATTATACAACAGTTGGGGAAAGGGGCACTGCTCGCCAAAGCAGATATAAAATCAGCCTTTTGTTTGCTCCCTGTAAATCCGGGGGATTTTGACCAGTTAGGTTTCAAGTTTCGAAAAGACTTTTATTTTTTCAAAACCATGCCAATGGGATGCGCTATCTCATGTGCCACATTCGAGCGGTTTAGCACATTCATAGAATGGTGCGTTAAGAAAGAGGCTGGGTTGGAGACTGTTTTGCATTACGTGGATGATTATCTATTCCTTGGTGCACCACGGTCTCCAGTCTGCCAATTTTTAGTAGAGACATTCGAGCATGTATGTGATGATCTAGGTGTTCCTAGGGCAGAGGATAAAAAGGTCGGGCCATGTACTTCATTGCCCTACCTTGGTCTGGAATTTGATTCAAACGATATGGTCATCAGAATTCCCATGGATAAGCTGAGAGAACTTCATGACCGTATAGTACACATCATAAGACTCCGGAAAGTCACCTTGAAGGAATTACAGTCGGCCATTGGCCTGCTTAACTTTGCCTGTAGGGCTATAGCACCAGGTCGAGCATTTTGCAGGCGCCTGATCAATGCTACCATGGGAGTACATCTGTCCCATTATCATATTAGGGTAACATCAGAAATGAAAGCTGATTTAGAAATGTGGCTAAAATTTCTAGTACACTGTAATGGTGTGAGCGTGTTCCTTGACCAGCTCTGGCTACCCAATGACAACATTCAATTATTTACTGATGCCGCTGGTAGTTGTGGCATGGGGGCATATTTTGAGGGTAGATGGGCCTTTGCCTCATGGTCTACAGAATGGTACACCTCGGGGATTACAAAGGACATTACTTTCCTAGAATTGTTCCTTATTGTGGCAGCTGTTGAAATATGGGGGTGTTACTTGCAGCATAAAAAAATTATTTTCAGGTCAGATAACCAGGCAGTGGTGACTGTAGTGAACAAACAGACCAGTTCTTCTACACGGGTGATGAAGCTAGTGCGTATCTTAGTATTGGCTTGTTTGAGGAACAATATTTTGTTCAAGTCCAAGCACGTAAGTGGGTCGATTAATGAAATAGCGGATTCTATTTCACGATTTCAGCGGGACAGATTCCATCGGTTGGCGCCGCAGGATGAGAAGTTGCCTACCCCTATACCAGAGTGGCTTTGGACGGTTTAGCAGATGAAGCTTGTATGCTATTGCAGAACTCAATGTCTCCAAGAACACTTGCTACCTATGATGCAGGTGTTACCTCCCTTGAGAAATTTAGATTCAGTGCAGGTCTGACCCCCATATGGCCAGTCCCTGTCAGTCAGCTCCTACAATACATTGCACATCTTTCAAGACAGGGTTATTCCCATTCAACTGTGAGCACATATATGGCTGGTATAGCTTATAAACATAAGATTTTCATGCATGCTGATCCAACCCAGAATTTTATAATACGCAAATTACTTGAAGGGATGAAGCGTACAAGTAGTCAATTTGATCAGAGGTTACCCATCACTTTACCCCTTCTCCATGGCATAATTCGGGTACTTCCGTTTGTGTGCAAGTCAGAATTTGAATGTTTACTGTTTAGAGCATCTTATCTTCTAGCATATTTTGGTCTTCTGCGTGTGAGTGAATTGGCCTCGGATAACCGAACAACGCATAGCCGTAGGGCACTGGGAATCCAAGATGTGCATATTGATTTTGTGGCTGGGGTTATTGACCTGACAATTCGGTTTTCTAAGACAGATCAGTTGGGTAAAGGTATAAGGTTAGCAATCCCAGGGGGTGGTGAACCTTGTCCGCTTGATGCTGTAGCTCAGTTTATGCACATACGTAGGCATGTTAAAGGTGAGCAATTCCTGTTGCATTTTGATGGCTCCCCATTGACTCGGTATCAGTTTGCGGAAGTACTGAAAAAATCACTGGCATTCCTGAATTGCCAGTCTCACCGATTTAATACTCATTGCTTTAGGATTGGGCATGCTTCAGACTTAGCCACAAAGGGTGTGCCAGGGGAGATAATCCTACAGCTTGGTAGATGGAAGTCTGGTGCCTACCAGAGGTATATACGCATACCTGCCCAGTACCAAATAATTGCTCATAACTAGGTCCATTGTGGGGCACTTAGATGTTGATAGATTGCATACATGTATGTTTGAATTGTTGATTAATATACAGGCTTTCATCTAGAATTGAATTCCCTAATTGTCAAGGTGTTGTAAGTACACCTGAGATGTGATAATCTTCAACTTTCCAAATTTTACTTTGGAAACTAATGTTTCTCAGAACCTCGTGCAGAATCATGCATGTAGCTTCTAGCTGAAGGCCTGTTACTACACATACCAAGTCTTTTGTAGATATATCTCAGAGGCACAGCACCACAGTTTGGATTGTGGGTTCCAGCATTGTTTATTGGGCCCAGCATAGAGCTGCTATCAAAGCGAGTGGAATTCATCTCGGCCTCTTACCACGCCATGGCATAAGTATTCGCTGGATCGGTGTGCGAGGTCTCCGGTGTATGGAAAGCCATCAATGTCATAACCTCTGGTTTTCCACACGTGGTAATTCGATTTTCCACGCGTGGAAAATCCAGTCAATGGTTTGGCTTGTAATTACCACGTGTGGATATTTCGACCAATTACTTAACTTGGAAATACCACACGTGGAAATTATTTACCACGTGTGGAAAATATTCACCAATGATAGAACTGGGAATACCACGTGTGAAAATTATTTACCACACGTCGTATTTATCACCCAATCATTGAATTCGGAAATACGACGCGTGGTAAATAATTTCCACGCGTGGTATTTCACTGGGTTTTTCACACGTGGTAATTCTCTTTTCCACACGTGGTAATTCTATTTTCGAATCCACCGATCGAATCAGTCGTTACAGAAAGCAGATACACGCACTTTGACTCTGTCTTATCTGTCGTACGGTCGTCGACCCATACGACTCAGCCTCAAGTGGGGCTCCTGCACTGCTCAACAAAAAACTTATTAAAGTTTGCTACACGTGCCTGTATTTTATGAAATTGACAGTGTCCTGTTGCAGGTTGTCTGTTCCAGCTAGACGAACACATTCGGAGAACTGATACTTGAACGAAACAAACTGTCGATTTCCGCCATTCTGAAGGGACCACCTTTCTTTGTTAAGCTCTCATTCATTGGCTGGGTAAAATAAAATTTCGACGCGTGGATAAATGGGAATACCACGTGTCGAAATTATTTACCACCCGTCGTATTTCCGAATTCAATGATTGGGTGATAAATACGACGTGTGGTAAATAATTTCCACACGTGGTATTCCCAGTTCTATCATTGGTGGATATTTTCCACACGTGGTAAATAATTTCCACGTGTGGTATTTCCAAGTTGAGTAATTGGTCGAAATATCCACTGTGGTAATTACAAGTCAAACCATTGGCTGTATTTTCCACGCGTGGATAATAGAATTTCCACGCGTGGAAAATCGAATTACCACGTGTGGAAAACCAGAGGTTATGACACTGATGGCTTTCCATACCGGTGGCACCAGATCATACCCACTGTACATGAACAATTAAGAGTATCGCCATCACTACCTGATTTTCTGTTAATTCATGCCGGCGCCAATGACCTCTGTACTGTAACCACTTGTCATCTAGCACATAAGATGCGGCATGATCTCCGTCATTTTCAGAAGTTGATTATAGGATGCAAAGTAGGTTTCTCTCATATGTTGCCACGCATCACATGGCAGGATGCGAGAGATGCAGGTAGAGTTGAAAGGGAACGCAAGCGATTGAATAGGGCGGTCTCTAACACATTGTGGCACAATGGAGGGTTTGTTGTCCGTCACCCTGATATTAGGCGCGACATGCTTTCTTTATTTAGAAGTGATGGAGTACATCTGTCCGGAATTGGAAACGATTTCCTGCTAAATGTTTTTGAGGGGGCAATCGAGGAACTATTTCTCAGGGGAGTCCGCTATTTTCCACCTGCTGACTATTGAAGTCTATCATTCCATGTATGCCATGAGAGTCGATTATCGCAACATATTCTACTTGGGTAAATCGGATACCGCGAACATATTAGACAGTCAATCGCATTGACATGAATTCAGTGTACATGGCCACGGTTTTGTTCTGTTGCTTGGGACAGTCATCCTTAGAGATGTCTGTGTGGCGGTATTTTCATGGGGCAAATATTGTTGGATTTATACTATAGGCTAATTTGCATATGCTAATTGTGCTTTCCTTTGTAGCCATTGGAAAGGGTTCTGATCCGCTAGGTTGCCCAGGGGATTGGGGGATATATATCTCATGTCAAGCTTCTATGTAGCCATGGGAGTTTGTTGGTTGGACAGAGATATTTCCCATGTGGGTATACTTTGTATACATGTATTTAGCATGATTTGTTTAGCCTTGGTTTGCTTTGTCCTCATATGTTGCCATTTGAGGGCCATGTGTGATTTGCTTTCATGAAAATCTTTCCCAGAACTGAATAAAAGCCGTGGCCTAATTATCTCCACACAAATATGTGTTCAGTTGGTTCATGTAGTTAACATTCAATAAGTTATGTGAATGGCGAAATATTTTGATAATGTGTGTATGTATGCGTGTATATATATGTAGGTTTATGGAGATGGTTCATTTTAAAACGTTGTTCACCAGCCAGACAAGACTTTACTTGTCCAGCTCCTCTTGTTTCTTGTTGCGTTTAGTGTTCTGTGTTATTATACAATGTATTGCTCAATCCTTATTCATTGCTGTTGATTAGCCATTTTTATTACCTCCGTCGATCAGACGGAGGTCTAGGAGAGCAACGTGAAATCTCTCGCCAAATAATTGTCATATGGGGAACCCACGACTCATAGGATTTCCAATAGGGATTGTCATGGTTCCCGACGAAATTTTGAAGCCAAGTTGTTGGACACTATTCACTATTGAAATAATGGGATTCCCCACTGCAATGCATTTCAATGGGCCTTGCTTCTGTAGTCGAGTTCCACCTCCTATCATGCTTCACGAGTTACACGTAATGTTTCGGGAGATTCAACATGGCGCCTCTGCAGCTTGTAGAGATGGACAATGCGATTTTGGTAAGTCTGGTAAGTTTATTGCCGCGATTTCATGTCATTATACAGCACAATGATTCCTCGTACACCACCCGTCATTTCTATATATCGTAAAGTATTTGTCGGCTGAGGACTTATGTCGAAGCCACATCCAAATAGTTCAAGTTGTTGTTGTTGCATATCAAATGTACGGGAGGTCATCCACGCACTGACTGGAGGACAACAGCACAATCGACGATGCCCTGATTTTTCTGATACTTTTTTTCTTTCAGTTGATGATATCCACCAGCCTGGTTGTTTAAAAACAGTTATTCTAAATTTTGCTGATAAATTATATTTCGGGGGGTGGGGGGCTATTTATTTTGGCATTTGGCAGTTGAATAATGGTTTGATTTTGCAGAAGCACCAAATTGATCTAGCTGCGTGAGTCTGTAAACTTATTTAATAAAGCTGATAAATAATATACATATACTTTTTGTTTGAACAACATTGTAAACCTTTTCTTTTCATTTATCCTAACAGTTTAGTGATATCCACATTGTGTGCTGTGACACTTGTTGATGAAAAATAATTTGCTTGTTAAAACCTGATATTCTGAAAACTTATTCTGAATTGTAGCTGAAACAAAGGAGTGTCTACATTCCACATGTAGGCCTACATTATTGAGATTTTTGACTGATAGCATGGATGGAACCTTTCCCAAATATTTTTTTTTTAATTTTAAGCCCTGGACATACCACTGGGCATTTATTTGCCATACGATCACATTTCACATGCTTTGTTCAGCCCGCTTGATCTGGAACCAAACAGACACTATCACTAGATGAAAGAAGGAGATCATGATATACATTTCAGGTTTTACCGATGCCAAATGACTTGAACAGAAGACAATTAGACAAAAAGAAAATCAATAAATATATCAATAAATTACATAGAAAATTTTCTTGTCTTTGCAAGGGGGACATCAGACACACTGACAACACAGACCATTCATTCAAATTTCGCCTTCCATTGGCGAGACAGAAATATTCCTCAAACACAGTATACGTATTCTCTTTTGTGATCTAATTTTCGTTTGTCAAAATATTGCTCCACAGAGAAGTTACTGATAAAAACAATCCTGTTCTAGATTATGATATACTGGATTCTTATCATGCTCATGCCACTAACATGAACTCCAACAATCTAACCAGTGGTCAAGATCCATCATCGTTCTTCAGAATTCATATTATTGATCACTCATAGATTGGATTAAGTTCTCGTAGTACTCAGTTCTCATTTCATACTTTTGCAAATTCTTGTAACATGGTCAGGTCCCAGTTCTATTAAGTACACCTATGAAAGGTGCGAACTGGTATACTGGATTTCATCTTGTTGTGTATGACGAAAGAATGAAATATAATGAAGGCCATAAACATATTCAATGAAGTGAGTTTTTATATTAAATATGTATACAATTGATTCCAACCTGCATGTCATGGATTCAGCACTTCTGATATCAGATGCAACAGGACTGTTACACAATGGATGTACTGGATGAAATGGAAAAACCAAAACAGACTATTGATTGGTTCAGCTGTGTCAGAAAGGTGTTGAATGACAGAGGTGGTGAAAATCAGTCAGTGTTCGGCCACAACCCACCCCCCCCCCCTCCCCCCACCCATTGGATATCAGCTGATTCCTCATGAAATGAACATTACACATGTAATGACCACCGGCAGAGTGATACATGTGTCAATCGGTCAGACATTTCCAAGGATGCCCAGTTCTAACTTAAACCAACCATGCCGGACTTCATTCCTTCTCTCAGAATAATTGGATCTAACTTTTACAAAACCTGCAGCTCCCAATAGCTCCTGGATCTAGAACACATACACGAAGGGATCTAGTTTATCGGTGCTATGGCAAAAATATCATGTAGAATGGGATTGTGTGGATAATATCAGATTCATGGAAGTTGAAGTCCTGCAGCATGCTCCACAAATATCATCAAAGGTCATACAACTTTCTGCTCTGCACCAGTGTGGATCTATACTTTTATTTTTATTTTATTTTTTACAAAATTATCCCCCTTGACCAGGTAAGGACTTGAGTGTCTAAAATGATTTTGCTTCGAGAAACAAAGACTTCATTTCCTGAGTAGAGGTAAAAACCGAACATATTTTGATTATTTTATTCAAATTTCAATTCCACTTCTGGTATTTGTACATGTATAAAATACATACAGAATGAACTGCATACAGAATAATACAAAGAACAGGTATATATGTATCTCATTACATTCTTAACCAAAGATCAATACCTGGGTGATATTACAACAATACCATGGTGTTTTATATTGTTATGATTGGCTTAACTTTAGCTGCTGAAGATATTTCTAATTTGAGGGCAATGGGCAATCATACTAAATTTATTTTCATAACTTCATTTATTTTCACAATAAGCAACATAATAGAGATTAGCAAGTGAAGTTTTACAACATAATATAATACGCATCATGGGTCTCCTTCAGTTTAGTGTAGACATATATACCCTTGAATATCTGTCACAATGATTCAGTCCTAATATTGTCTGTATTATATTGATGTCGACAAGGGATAAACATAATTATTCGATAGTATTATTAATTGTATGTTGTTTATGATTAACATTAACTTTTTATTCGCTGGAATCCAGCCATTTGTTCCATATGGGCAATATTCTCATCAGCCATCACAATTCAATATGAATGTGATACATGTGCAAGTTCATGGTAATTGATACATTATGGTGAAGGTGACCTGTAACACCAGTATACAAAATTATTCCGAGCGCATTGAATCCTCATCACATGATTCTAAGACAGATCAGAACGAAGTGTTGGTAAAATCTGGTGTGTTTTGTAGAGGATTCTGTCAATGAGGATGCTATACTGTACGCATACAAAATATGAAGTGTTTATGCGTAGGGCCTATAGCACAAAATCACAAGCAAGTTGGTAAA